>PVIU01012811.1:0-58438 GCA_004026605.1 Ondatra zibethicus | reverse complement strand
AGAGAGAGAGAGAGAGAGAGAGAGAGAGAGAGAGAGAGAGAGAGAGAGAGAGAGAGAGAGAGAGAGAGAGAGAGAGAGAGAGAGAGAAAGAGAGAGAGAGAGAGAGAGAAAGAGAGAGAGAAAGAGAGAGAGAGGGGGGGAGCTGAAGTGGAACTTATAACTGAACACTTTCTCTTTTACTCTTTTTCCTTCTTCCCTTCCTTCCTTCCTTCCTTCCTTCCTTCCTTCCTTCCTTCCTTCCTTCCTTCTTTCCTTCCTTCCTTCCTTCCAAATGACCAGGTTGACCACAATTGAAACATTCTGCCTACATCAGTCTAAGAACAGCATAGGCTTCCAAAGCAACTATTTTTTGGTCTGTTTATAGGTACCCACATTTCTACATAACTTGATAAAGTTTTTAACTCTCTGAGACATGATTAATCCTTGACAATCTTCACTTGCATAATCAAAAGTCTATGTTTAATAATAATAATTTTCGAATTTTTTCCCCTTTTACTTGCTTTTCAATAGCATCTTTGAGTCTTCCTATGAAATCAGAAGAAGACTCAGAGGGAACTTGAATAACTAGAAACTTAATATTTTTATAGGTGCTCCTTAATCCTTGTGTTTGTGTGAGGAAAATCTCCTTGTTTAGCTTAAGTATTTTCAAGTGATCTATACTTGAACAAAACTGAAGGGATCTCATCCCTTGTTTACATGCCTTTCCAACATTCTTTTGAACTCTGTCTCATACTTCTTCATGTAAAGTTCATTTTTCAGAAAGTCAGGGCTTATAATCAAAAACAACTTGCAAGTGTTATAATAGTTGTGATTTTGATACTTGTGTTCCTCTTTTCTGTAAAAAAATGATGCACAAGCTTGACATAAAGCAAAGTCTTCCCTCATTTCCCATTATGCCTACCTCTTTCAGTGAGGGTCCCCACTCCTTATCTTGTAGCTGATTCTAGGTGCCTGATTCGTGGTGCCTCTTGTTATCACTTAATTTGGCTGCATGAACTTGGGAGAGTGAAGTCTAAAAATAAGACTCATTCAATAACCTACTTTATTCAGGGCATCAGATGTTTTATAGTTAGAGGTATTCTGAAAGTTAGGCAAGCTCATGTGAGCAAAGTTCACTTGAGTTCAAGCTGTACACAGTCAAAAGGGCAACCTGTTCTTGGAAATATCTTTGGACATCTTACAAAAATAAGATTATGGGTAATATGAAGCAAAACCCACTCCTATTACTATACCCGGGAGGAGTCCAGAAGCAAATTCCAGGAACAACTCATATGAAGAAGGAACAGAGGCTATAAGATTCTTGTTTCCTTGGAGTTGTCTCATAAGCTCTCCAAAATTCTCATACAGGCTTATTCTTAGACTGTGTTTCAACATCGTTAACCCTTGCTATATGCACATCACTGTATGCAAATATGTATGGTTTACCTATGAACAACAAAGCAACTAATTTGTCCTGGTAGAACAATCTACTTGTCATTGTTTGGTGTACCAGCAAGAGCTGTATAAAAATATTTACCACTAAAAGAAGCCATGCTAAACTGTAAAGATAATTTGAAACAGGTTTTGTTGAAAAATCATTGGCTTACCACTTGGTCTCGTGATATAAAGAAAAGAAAACCAAACAAACCCAGGAATTCTATCTTCACTTTGTAGGGAGTGTCTATACTTTGCATCAAAGACAAACATTAGTTTTAATGTGTATGCAGCTAAATAGAATAGCTACCAGGTCTATGGAAGGTTTGTCCTGAAAAAATTTCAGTTGTTGTGTGATCAAGGAAATTACTTTTTTTAACCCATAGATTTGACGTGTTAAAAAATTTGTACCAGGTTCTGGGAGTATTTAATATTATTAATAATAGTTCAATTATTAATGTTCTTACATGAAATAAAAAATAAGGACCAGAGTTCAATCCCTAACACTTGTAGTGAAAGTAACATACCACTACATCAGCTGTAACAACATAATCCCAATACTCTGGAGGCAGAGACGGAGAAGCACTGAGTGCTTGCTGGCCAGCCAGCCAGTCCTAAGCAGTGAGCCCCAGGACTTTTTTCTCAAAACATAGAATGGACTACTTTTGAAAAAGGGCACCCTATTTGCCATGGCTGACAAATACATGCACTCACATATGCATGTTCACCTATGCATGTACACATTCCTACACACATAAAATCTCATCACAAACACACATACATACAAATACTATGCCAAAAAAAATTGTAACTCACATTCCTGGTTCTTTCGTGGTGTTTCTGTTTGTTTCTACCAGCAGATTCATTCTTTTCTGGCTTTTTGTCCCCAGAAATTACATTATTAAAAAATTGTCACTTAAAACTGCCCGCCCATCAGGACCAGTGCAAGAGTTCAGTGGGTAAAACCTGAGCTTGATTCCCAGGACTGACACAGCAGAGCGAGACCGACTCCTGTAGACTGTCCTCCGACCTTCACACCCATGTTGTGCCACAGGCTCACCCACACACTGACATACTCAAAATAAACAAATAAATGAAAGGAAAATCTTTTAAAGGATTAACAAATGAAATTTTTAAAAATTAGCTGAAAATAAATCATCAAAATGGAACTGTGTATCAGTGATTGTAAAAATAAAGGGAGAAAATTAATAAAAATCTCACGCTCTTTTTACCACAAAGACTGGTGAACCTATGTACATGAATGCATTTAACATTCAAATAAAATATATAAGAAGAAGAAAAAAAAACTGCCAGCCCATGTAAATAAGTATTCCCTTAAAAAGACAATTTCTACATAGCAAAGGTCTGTTCCCTGAAGACACTCTCACACTAAATCTATTCCTCTATTTGTGCAGGGAGGGGCTCCTATATTCTCATTGCTGGCAGTGTTTTTCATTAACAGTTTGAACTTAACCTTTTGGGTTATTGCTTGTGGCCATGCAGGCTCCTTTTGTTAATGTCTCATTTTCTCCGCTTATTTCTATCTCATGAATGAGTTTGAAACCTAAGGGACAGGGACAGAGGCATTTGTTGGCTTTCCTCTTTCTTGAGTAGTTTTGCTATTTTATTATGTTATTATTTGTCTTCATATAATATTGAGGGTTTTGTTTTGCATGAGCATTTCATAGATGGGTGGTTATTTTCCTGGCTGGAAGAAGAGGCTGAAGCAATATTGAAGACACTGTTCCATTGTCTATGACTACCAGGAAATCTCAGTTCCTGGAATTAACAACAAACTGTTAATGGTTTTGGTTTGTCACAGATATTTTTTCTGTCCTGCTACATTCATCTGTCTGCTCAATTCTCGGAACAATTGTTGCTTTTTGTGGTTGTCCGTCTCATGTTACATAAAATAACCATTTCAAGTTTTCATGGATATATATATATATATAATGTGTATGTTTATATATGTGTTTGTAATGGGTATATAAATATATATTTATAATGGGAATGTATATATAGATGAAATGGGTATGTGAACATATATATATGTATATATATATTTGTAATGGGTTTGTATATATATGTAATGGTATGTAAAGGGTATATATATATATATTTGTAATGGGTATACTGATAACCAACTAAATAAATTATGTAAGGTGTCCTCTTGTCAAACCTGAAAATTGTGAGGGTAAAGCCAAATCCACAATTGTCCAATAAAAAAAAAGCTTTATTTGGGGGTGTGTCTGGGACTGGCCAGTTCAGCTGCTTCTCCCTAAGTGTGGGTTTTAGAAAGCAGTCCCTGCAAGTCTGTTGAAGTGCCTTTTGTAGGAGAGCTAAAGGGTTTAGAGGGACTAGAGAGTTGGGCTATTATGCATTGTTAGAAAGGTGCAATGAAAGGGAGGGGCCTGGGCAAGAGTGCACAGCATGTGAGTAGGGTCACGAGTTTAGTGTAGGTTGGAAAGGACATGCTTGGCAGTTCATGTCAGAGCTAAGACACAGGGACTTATTCTCTGTTTTTCTCTCTCCTCCTCTTTGTTTTGTTTTGTTTGAGACAGGGTTTAACTGTGTAACCTTGGCAGTCCTGGAACTCACTCTGTAGACCAGGCTGGCTCGAACTCATAAAGATCTATCTCCCTCTGCCTCCCAACTGCTGGGATTAAAACTGTGTGCAACCACTGCCTGGCTCCAGAAACTTATTCTTAATTACCAATAGAAACTTTAACTTGCAAGGAATTAATACAGAACAAACAGGAACTTACTCTTCACTGTCTTAATTACAAACAAAAACCTGCAGAGTAGGTTGTTCATGTTTTGGTCTCACAAACTGGCTTCTGAAATGACTTCATAAACTCGGAAGCACAGTCTATTTTATTTTATTGTTTGTAAAGATCCTTATCAAATTGTAAGAGCTTTGGATGTTGGTGTCTGGAGGAAAGTCATGCACAGGGTCCTTTTTCTATAAGCTCTTGACATTGCCAGATTCTCTTGCCTGGGCTGACATAATCACTATTTTGTGTAAATAGAGGCTTTTCATCCTGCACAGTACCTCAGCCACTTTAAAAATAACCACTCAGAGGTTTAATATTACTTATAAATGCTTGGCTGATAACTCAGGCTTATTACTAGCTAGCTCTTACGTTTTAATTAACCCATGTCTATTAATCTATGTATTGCCACATGACAATGGCATTACTTCATTTTATACATGTCTTGCTTCCTCAGCAACTGTCTAGTGTCTTCCTGATTCGGCCCTTCTTCATGGGTATTTCTGCTAAAATTTTCTACCTGGCTCTATCCTGCCTTGCCATAGGCCAAAACAGTTTTATTTATCAACAAATGAGACCAGCACATACTCATAGTATACAGGATCCCACAGCAATTTTGATTGTTAAAACCCCCCTCCTTTCTGATATTCTATTTTATAATAATATCAAAGGTTAACTAGTCCAAGGCTTTGTATTGACTGCCCCTCAATGCCAGGATGGATTGTCACACTCACTATTCTAATATGGTCCCCAGGGGAAATGATAGGCTTTTAAGGACCAATGTAAAATAAAATAAAGAAAAGAAAAAAAAAGAAAAGTATTTTAGCCAGTTTCAAGCAACAGAGATTTAGCAGTGACTCTCTACTCAGGATCTCTGGATTTGCCTAAATTCCCTCATCCTTGTGATCCCTGCTGAGTGGCACCTTCCTGTTTATAGGATGGATAGCCCATTTGACCTGACATTTTGGGAAAATACAATGGGATGGCATCTTTAAGAAAAAGCCTCAGGCTAAATGACATCATGATCTTCAGACAGATTAGAATGTCACACTCTCACCCAAACAAAAGATAGGACTCTGATCCAATTTTCGGTCATCAACCAGAGTCTTGTAAGTTCAGCTCTAGGTTGTATTAGCTTCTCATCATGCAAAAGAGGTCTATTCCCAATGACATCCAAGCGCGGTAATATTTATCTAGCTACCTAATAGTTATCAGCCTACGGTTATCAAAAATTCATTGTTAAATTCAGTCCTGTTTCTCTCATTGGAAAAGACTAGGCCTGGATAATATCAAATACAGAGCAGAACCATTAGTATCTAAGGAAATTCAGATTGCATGATAGATTGAAGCCAAGAAACATAATTTTATCTGATAGGAAAACCGATATATCTTTGGTATCTGTTAGGCCTCCATTACTCAGGAATAAATACTTGATACTTGATATATCAAGTATCAATAGATACTTGATATCAATAAATAGATACTTGAGTATCTATTAGATCTGTTTTAAGTTTCAATTTTTTCCAGATTTCATTTTATAAGCCTTAAAAACACATGTTTAAGTTTTGCCCAAACCTTTACATGGCTATGCATATCTCTCCTATTCTAAGACCACAGCTGTCTTAAAGGGGAAAAAATCACTCCTGACCAGAAATTTTGGCAGGCTCCACAAAGGCCTGCTGTGAAAAGCCACTCCTCCCATGTGGCAAGGCAAAAAGTAGAATATTATCTCAGTGAGACCTGCTTTATGATATGTCTGAGTTAAATTTGTTATACTTAAATCTACTTTATGATCCACCTTTGTGGGGTGATTTTTTAAAAATTTTATTTGTCTTTACTTGATGTTTAAGCATTTTAAAATGCATCGTTAAATTATCACACATGAATGTGTTTCTTTTTTCCCAGTGATCCTCTGTTTAAGAGGATTATTCCAATTAGTATGTTATACCCCAAATTCCATACTGTTAGAGTTTTAAATCTATAAAAATTTGAACAAATTACAGTGGGCCATACTTGTAATCACTCTCTCAATAATATTTTCATTAAAACAGTCATGTTATCAAACAATCATACCAACCTCCTCACAAATATACATAGAAGACCTCCTAAATAAAAAAAAGCCTCAGTTCTTTTACCATTGCCTCTTATTGGATTAGACCGCTTCTTCAATGATTCAGTATACTCTAGTTCTGTCTAATTGCAATAAATTTGGCTCTCTGTGGTTCCCATTATACCTACTATTTAATTACTATAATTTTAGACTAAGAACTTCCTGAACATTAGGCTCTTGTAGCAATACAAAGAAAAAGACAGGAAGATGTTGTTGGATCGCCTATCCCAGCCTCCTCACCATAAAATTCTGGCATGACTAATTAGTATTTTACCCTCAATCCATTTTGGTTTATCTTCCTATTGAAGATGGAATGAATCTTTATTTAAAATATGTAGTATAGTCAACCCTAATGCTTGAGAGATAAGTCAACATGGATTTCTTTGAATTGAGGATGAGGTCTTCTTTCTAGCCACTTATTATCAACCCCAAATAAACCTTTGCTCTACCACCAGGCTTCTTGCCCTACTTCTTTGGTTCAAGTAGCCTCTTCCTTTTACTGTTCCCCAGTTTCTGACTCCTCTTTTGTGGACTTCTGTCATTACCAGAAATGGCTTCTTTTCTCTGTTTAGGCTCCGAGTTCTCCACAACTCTTGATCATGGTACCAAAATTCTTAGCACTAGATCTAGGATTCCCTAGTAGGCTTGGCTCTGAGTCTACAGCCTTGATTCATTAGTTTTCTTTGGTGGAAGGGTATCAGTTGTGACCACTTTTATGACAGTAGCCACATTTCCAAAAACTTCTTGGGAACTGAACTCAACTCTTTTGCAAAAGCAAAATATACTCTTAACCACTGTGTCATCTCTCAAACCCTCTCAACATTTTTATCTTTGTATATAAGTTAAGATGTTATATAACAGATGATGCTGTAGAAGGAGACAGCCACGCTTCTCTGTTGTAGAATAATCATTTTGTTCACTGTGAAGATGTGTCTTTGCCAATGTCCTTCTTATTGGTTTAATACAAAGCTGAATGATCAATAACTGGGCAGAAAGAGGTTATGCAGGATTTCTGGGCAGAAAGGGAGAAGGGGAGATGAATCTAAGATGGAGAGGTGCCAGATGACTAAGAGGAAACAGGAGGTGCAAGATGGAAGAGAGGTAAAATGCCATGAGACAAAACACAGATTATTAGAAATGGGTTAGTTTAAGAGCTACTGGGACAAGTCTAAGCTGTAGGCTGTTTTCCTAATTAATAATAAGTCTCCATGGTTTTTGGGGGGAGAGCTAGTGGCCTATAGAGAAAGAGTAGTCAGAGTCAGAGAGATGACAAGTAGCCACTGAAGGAGAAGGATACCCTCCCATTGAAATCTCACTGGTAAACTGCCACTGGCTCAGCTGCCTACCACTGGCACGGCTGCTTGCTGCCAGCTCAGCTTGGCACGAATGGTATAGGAGGTCCTTCTGTATTTGTGTTGCTTTCATTGGTTAAATAAAGAAACTGCCTTGGCCTTTTGATAGGGCAAAACTTAGATAGGTGGGAAAAAGAGAACTGAATTCTGGGAGAAAGGAGGCAGGCAGAGAAAGCCACCATGGAGTCGCCAGGGTCAGACATGCTGAATCTTTCCTGGTAAGCCATGACCTCGTGGTAAACACAGATTAATAGAAATGGGTTAGATCAAGATGTGAGAGTTGGACAAGAAGAGGTTAGATATAATGGGCCAGGCAGTAATTTAATTAATACAATTTCTGTGTGGTTATTTTGGGGGGTTAAGCTATCCAGGTAGTTGAAGCCGGGTGGCAGGGATACTTACTACAAAATGGCACTTCATCATGGTTGACTGACTCCAAGTAAAATCTGAGAGACTTTCAGAAGCAATACAGAGTTTAACACAGCTCCTTGCTGTTTGCTGGTGGCCTGCCGCAGCTGCTTTAAAAGAGATTTTCATGATTCAGCTGTAGTGAAAAAAAAAAGTCATGCAGTTTTAAAACAGGGCTTCCTGGGCTGTGCTGCCAGTGTGAACTCCAGCTAAGAAGCATTTCAATGGCTTTTATGGGACTGAATGTTTGTGTGCCCACTTGGGATTGTGAAGAAAGTACTC
Source organism: Ondatra zibethicus (assembly GCA_004026605.1). Lineage (NCBI taxonomy): Eukaryota > Metazoa > Chordata > Mammalia > Rodentia > Cricetidae > Ondatra > Ondatra zibethicus. The sequence goes on along the minus strand of PVIU01012811.1, from coordinate 50,102 downwards.
TGAGACCATGCCCTTGGCTCAGCTCTTCCTGCCTAGGCAGGCAGCAGGATCAGTCTACTAGGCTGGGCAGGCGGGAGAACATGGTGGATTCCTGCTGCCATACAGAGAGATGTTTCCAGGCTGCGTGGTGCTCTGCCTGGCAGATTTGGCTGTAACTCAGATAAAAAGCTCATTCTCAGAGTTAAAGTGCTGAGTGTGGCTCCTACCTGGCGGCCCCAGAGCTAGCAGAAATGGTACGTCCACCATTTTGAAATTGGAGAGAGGTGGAGCTAACATCCAGAGCAGCTACAACCAAGCACTTAGCACGTAATTGCCCCAACACAAAGTGGAACATTGACATTAGTTTCCTGAAGCCTAGGCTAAAATCAGTCTGAGTCCAGCCTTATCTACATCTAATATGATCACTAAGCTGCTATATTGCTTATCCCTTTCCTCTAAAGTTTATAAAAGAAAGACATTTTCTTTGTTCTGTGGGTTGCTTTTGGATTCACTATTCTAGCTTCCCCACTAGAAGTTACTAAAAGATATTTCAGCAGACAGAAAGATGCTAAGAATTTTATTAGTCTTCTAAACTTTATGCCACATCAACTGTAAAAAAAAAAAGGAAAAAAAGAAAGAAAAAGAAAAGAAAGAAAGAAAGATCCCAGAGCACCTCCAGATGGAAAAAATAACGCTGTCATGTCCTCTGGAGTAGCACAATGACGCGAGCAAGGGAAAATATACCTCACAAAATTCAAAATGTGTAACGTGAGGGCCTGCTTGTTGGGGTTTCTGTCCCGCCCTGTACCCCACAGCCGGCAAGCCCCAAAGAAAAATCACACAGAGAGTCTACATTAGGTTATAAAATGATTGGCCCATTAGCTCAGGCTTCTTATTAGCTCTTGTAGATTATATTATATTAACCCATTATCCCTATCTATGTTAGTCATATGGCTCAGTACCTTTTTCAGTGGGGCAGGTCACATCCTGCTTCTTCAGTGGTCTGGACAGGAGTGCCAAGATAGCTTCCTGCTTTCCAGAATTCTCCTATTCTCCTTGCTCTGCCTCTACTTCCTGTCTGGTTGTCCCACCTGGACCTACATCCTGGCTAATGGCCAATCAGCATTTATTTAAATCATGATTGACAGAATACAGACAATTCTCCCATACCATTTCCCCCTCTTTTTTTTTTTTAAACAAAGGAAAATATCCATAGTCCATTTTTTGGGAATGTGGGCATAGTAGTCCAGGCTACTTCCACCTGATTGGGGCCACTGATAATCTTATGGGGACATAAAGAAAATTTAGAGTTATGATCAAGTCCTGACTGGAGTATCCTGTGAGGCTTGATCATCTCAGGCAGCAGTCTTGAATCTGTTCTGGATGTAGAACTCAGACATCTGGGCCATCTGTTCGTACTGGAAATTTCTCAGGTGGTCTTCCTTGATCAAACCTGAGTTTTCTTAATTCAGAATGAATTCATAGCCTCTCATTTCCTGTGGAAACAAAAGCAAAATCTCTTCTCCAAAGTAACATACCTTTTGACTTCAATTTTGAAGTCAAGGTACTTTCAAAATACCTATCTTGGATTAACTCAGCAGCATTTATAAGCAAATATCTTTTAGTAGCTGTTGGTACTTGCTCAGCATTCAAACAATTCAAAGAGAGCATAATATCATACAGTATCAAGATTCTCTGTGTATTTTCCACCTTTATGTGGCTTTATTTTAACCTCTATTTCTTTTATTTTTACTTTTAACTTATGGCTTTTTGAGACAGGTTCTCTGTGTATCTTTGTCCTGAAACTCACTCTGTAGACAAGGCTGTCCTTGAACTCACAGAGATCTTCATGTCTCTGCCTCCCCAGTGCTGGGATTAAAGGTGTATGCTACCACAACTTGAACTCACAGAGATCTGTCTGTCTCTGCCTCCAGGCATTGGGATTAAATGTGTGTACCACCACACCCAATTACTCTCTCTCTCTCTCTTTTTTTATTTTTAACTTTACGAACTTTAACCTTTAGCCTGCATATATTTTTAACACATAGTAAACCATTTAGAGTTTTTTTTTCTTTGAATCTCTCTTTACTGTATATCTCTCTTTTTCTGACCATGTGGGTCTTTAATTTGCTAAGGAATATGGAGAAGATTAAAGCCATGGCTTTGACAGCTAGATCCAGCCCATTCCTTAGCTTTCTGCAATTCCAGCCTCATGGCGGAGGCCACATTTATCGCCTCAACTCTATGGCGTTTCAAGGTCCCTGCCATCAAGCAAACTGCAGCATTATGCTCACAGACCACATTCAAATGTTCCCTGGCCAGACCGCCTGCCTGAAAGAGTCAGAGTTTATGCTGGCAGGACAGACCAGAAAGCCAGCATTTTAAAACAGCGCACCCTTTTTCCTGCTACAGCTGAAAACCAAAAAGCATGCGGTCAGCTTTTCATCAACACCATTTAAGTGCTTTGTGGCAGGACCTCTTAAAGAGCTGCAGGGTTTTGCAGCTAAAGCTGAGTGAGGAAGCCTCTCTTAGATGAGAGTGCTTGCTTGCCTCTAGCAAGCAGAGCAGACCCGAGAAATTGCTGCTACCAAGAAAACATGCTTTACTCTATTCTTTCCCAAGCTTTCTCAGGCTTTCTGTGGACGCAGTTATCCACGTGGGCACCATTCTGTAGTGTGAGGGCCGGCTTATTGGGTTTTTTGTCCTGCCCAGGTCACCCCAGCCATTTGGTCCCAGAGAAAATCACGCAGAGAGTCTATGTTAGGTTATAAACTGATTGGCCCATTAGCTCAAGCTTCTTATTAGGTCTTGTAGATTATATTAACCCATTATTCCTATCTATGTTAGCCATATGGCTCAGTACCTTTTTCAGTGGGGCAGGTCATATCCTGCTTCTTCAGTGGTCTGGACTGGAGTGCCGAGATAGCTTCCTGCTTTCCAGAATTCTCCTATTCTCCTTGCTCTGCCTCTACTTCCTGTCTGGTTGTCCCACCTGGACCTACATCCTGGCTAATGGCCAATCAGCGTTTATTTAAATCATGATTGACAGAATACAGACAATTCTCCCACACCAGAAATGTTAGAAATGCCTTATCTCATACCAACTGGCACCAAGGCAAACCATCTGAGTAAGGTCTCTAAATGGCTAGCCAGATACCAAAATATTGGGAACTAGAGAACAAATATCACCTTTGTTTTGTGTGGGTGAAGGTAATCACAGAAAGTCAAATACTGTTCCCTCCATTAACATACCACCTAGAAAGCCAATGACATGGAAGGGAAAGGCAAGAGGATCTTCACAGTTAAAACAAGAATTATCAGTAGCCTTTGAGAACCAGTTAGTTCCCTACAGTTCCAAACACTGGTTCAGTTTGCCACATACAGCCATGTCTCCTCCTCCTAAATAGTCGTGACTGTCCATAAAGAACCTATGAGCCTTGCTGCCATGACTCAGGGGAAACAGCTTTATTCCATGGACTGGGTCACCAGAATGTGTATCAGATTCAAATGTCCATGCTATTGCAGCTTAAAGTGACCAAAATATTAGGAGTCAGGGGTTGGTGGAGGGAAAGGATTTTTTTTTTTTTTGTCTTACAGGAAATCAGAGTCATGACAAACATTTGTGGGAAAGAGACAGGCACATTAGACAACAGGCAGAAAAATCTAAAGATTTGGTTTTCAGCTTACATGTGTCTCTTTATCATCCTCTTCAGATACCACATTGTTTAAACCTCTTGGGTCCTATCCTTGCATTTTATTCTTGATGGAATCATTAGTTTTCTGAACATCCATTCTTGTGTTTTTGTTAAAGTTTGAATCTGAAATTTCTTGCACAGGCTTGTGTATCTGAACATGTGATTTGTAGCTGGTGACATCATTTCAAAGTCATGTGGCCCAGAATGCTCAGTTTAGTCACTCAGTTTAGAGACAGACCTTTATTAGTTGTAACTTCGTCTTGCTTCTGTCTGGTGTAGGAAGAATATTTGGTTCCTGCTCTTTCCTGCACATTAGAGATATCAGACACCTATTCCTGCAGCTTGAGATGCCATGACCTCCCATTATATTGGACTATGTTCTCTGAAACTGTGAGCCAAAATAAATCCTTCTTTCTTATTTAATGATTCTCTTATATATTATATATAATATAATGCTTCTCTTATGTATTCTGTTACAGTTCTCTTTGCTGTAACCAATATAGAACACTGATGCTGAGAAGTAGACCTGTTGCTTTGAGAAATATGGTGACATAGTTCATCAACCATTGGCTCTTATTTACGTGCAGATTCAGGAAAGGTCTGATGCAGTGAGGTGGAGAAGCCCTTTGAAAATTGTCAAATCCATACAGTAAATTTCTCTTATAAAAGGGTACAACAATAAGAAACTTGACCCTGAAGGATTCTTTACAAATGTTGGCCAATGATGGGAACTCTAAAAAATAATTATAAACTTAAGGCTAGCAAATCATAAATCAAACCTGGTAAGTCAGTGAATTCTGTTTGCATAAGTTTTTCAAGATTTAAATATTTAAGTTGGATGTCAATATTTGATATTTTGGTTAAATATCAGTAGGATATATTATTCTCCATTTTGTAAAATCTATATAATATAAAGTAGCATCACAGCAGTCAGACATGCTTAAAATCACTTTAATGATTCTTTGTGATTTGGTTGTCATTGACTAGAATCTTTATATCATAAGATTAAGTACTGAAGAATTTAAAATTCAAGAGATATTGTACAAAACCAATTCAAATTTAATTCTAGGAATACATGGGAGGAAATCTGGACAAATAAACATTAAGCAAAAACCCCAAATCATAAACCTATTTGATTATAATCTAAGTCACTATTTTTAATTGCTTGTGGCCAAAGATAGTTGTTCACTGTTTACCAAAAAATGTTATGTTTTGTGTAGATGTTGTTTTATGTAGATATTCACAGCAACTTTTCAAGAACTTTTAGAAATTGTTCCCTTCCAAATTTTGAGCTCATGAGAATTTTCCAGACAGTCAAAGAGAATGATCCTAGAAAAGATAAAATGAGTTCATGTCAATTCCTGAACACATTTCTTACTTTCATTAGGCAATAACTATTGGTCAAATTTATTTCATTTGCTCTCTATCAATTAACAATAAAATCATCAGTTCACAATGAAAATTTAATTTCACTAATAGTATTGTCATTTTGCAATATCTGACATGAGAGTTTTGTGTCATGTTTTATAAGTGGTGGGATCATAAATGATAAGGAAATGTATACACGGCAGAATCTTGTATTGTCAGTCATGACTTTCAACAACTTCCATAATCATACTAAATTTATTAAATAAAATACTGCATTTCTAGGAGAAAATGAGATAATTCTAATACCAATCTTCCAAATAGTATCCACCAACTGAAGATCAGACTGCTATTCATTGTGTGAAGGAAAGCTACCTGCTGACTGACAGTATTATACTACATCCAAGGATGAGGTGAGAAGAGGCATCAATTGCACTGGGCCACTAACATATTTGATGGATCTGATAGCCTAATGCGAAAGTTTTCTACAAATTTGAAAATAAATTACTCACATCTAATTTATTTCATTTATAAATTAAGGACTCAAATTTTTTCCTTAATAAAATAATAACATATATGCTTAATTAATCTCAAAGTTCCAGGTTATAAGTATAAAATGGGATGGCATGGCAATATTTAAACACTTAGTAATGAAGCCTGTTTTTCACTATGCTTTTCCATTCTGAAGCAAAGGTCTTCTTTTTTGACTAGTAGTACTGGATTATAAACATCCAAGAGTCAGGTGGACAGTGATCTCATTAATGATAGCAACTTTTCTTTTGCAATTCAAATTGTTTTCTTCAGACTTAAAAGTAAAGTAGAAAAAATATGAAAGAAGTTTTCATTAATGAAATAGTGATTGTATGTGAGCTTTATGTTTATATTTCACTTGATATTATAGATGTTAAGGTTCAAAGCGACATCCAAATGAAGGGACAGGTTAAAAATAAAAGAATTGTAATTGTTCATTGTTCTTACCATCAATCAAGAGTAATTACTGCTAAGAAAATAGGAACTCAAGCATTTTTAATGTATGCTGACTGAATGCATTTCTACTTAAATTAGTTTATGTACTCTTCCAATACATAGTGTCCTGATTTTTTTTCCGGTATTCTTTAAAATTTTTTACCTGTAAGTTTATCAATAGCACCAAGAACTGTGAGTGACACCAGGACTGTGTTCTGAGTAGCAGTGAAGTCAGCAATAAAAGGGGCTATGTCAGTATCAAGTAGAATGCGTGGTGGCAGGCTGTTCTGAAAGTCATACGTTCTAATCAGGGATGAAGGATAATAGGCCGCAGCTAAGTAGTCTACGGCAATAGCCCAGTTTTTCTCAAATTTTGATTCTTGATAAGAATAATAGGCATATCTAAAAGACAAACAAACAAAAAATATCAATTGTTATTTATTTCCTCCGAATTTAAATCTCACTTTGTGGAAACCATCCAGTACCTAGAAATAAAATTCGAACATTATTTTTAAAGGAAGTTCAATAGTACCATGAATTTGGTTTGTCTTTCAGGAATTGTGTAGATAGCTAAATAAAATTTCCATCTAAGTCTGTGAAGGGTTATCCAATTAGTAACCTCTTCTTAATATTTTGCTTTCCATTTATGTCATTTCCTAGGCACATTGTACTTGAAAATCATGTAATAAACATGTTAAGAACATGTTTAAATAAGATAGTCTGTCTATGTAACTACAAATGCAAACAAGGCTGGGCCTGTAGGCTGAAGATGGATGCCCCAACGGTACAGAAGAACTTTGGGTGACTGTCCAGGAAGCGAGATGTCTCTGTCATTTCTAGGGTTTTGGAAGTTGCTTATAATGCACTTCTTGTTTACTTAAGTAATATTATTTCCTTCTGGAGTCTTTGATGGAGTTGAAGAATTTATAGATATAATTTTCCTTAGTTATGATAAAAGATAAAGTAGATATAAATATTGTAACTGTAATTCTCGCTTGATAACTGTTTTGTTATATGTAATTTTACTATGTTAAATTTAAAGCCTTCCTTTTTGTTTAAACAGAAAAAGGGGAAATGGTGTAGGAGGTTCTTCTGTATTTGTGTTGATTTCATTGGTGAATAAAAAAATTGCCTTGGCCTTTTGATACGGCAGACTTAGGTAGACAGAGTAGACAGAACAGAATGCTGGGAAGAAGGCAGTGTGGCAGACACCATTGTTCTCCTGCCCGAGACCAAGGCTGGTTAGAAGCTTTCCTAGTAAGCCACAACCTCATGGTGAACACAGATTAGTAGAAATGTGTTAGATCAAGAGTGAGAGTTGGCCAAGAAGAGGCTAGAGATAATGGGCAGGCAGTAATTTAATTAACAAAATTTCCATGTGGTTATTTCAGGGTTTGAGCTAGCCAGGCACCGGGAACGTGGCCCACTTGCTTCTTACTACAAAGGGGAAATGGTGTAGGAGGTTCTTCTGTCTATGTGTTTCTTTCATTGGTTGAATAAAGAAACTGCCTTGGCCTTTTGATAGGGCACCACTTAGGTAGGCAGAGTAGACAGAACTGAATGCTGGGAAGAAGGGCAGAGAGAGAGCGGCCATGGAGCTGCCAAGTCAGACATGCTGAATATTTCCCGGTAAGCCATGACCTTGTGGTTTTATACAAATTAATAGAAATGGGTTAAATCAAGATGTGAGAGTTAGGCAATAAGAGGCTAGAGATAATGGGCAAGGCAGTGATTTAATTAATACAATTTCTGTGTGGTAATTTTGGGTGTAATCTAGCTGGGCAGCCAAGCCAAAAAACAGGCCCTCTCTCCATCAACATCACATGTTTGCACTTCACACCTGATATGAATCAGGAAGATCACAGGGCCAAGTTCTTTCTCAGCTGCCAGTTTGGGACACATGAGATCTCTCCCCCCTTTTTTAACCAATAAAATAAACAGAAAAAGAAAGAAAAAAATACATTGTACTTGATAGTGTTTGTTAACCTTGAGTTAGAAGATAGGTGTGCCAAAAGTTATTTCTGCTATTGAGACATTTAGCATGTATATGATTTATATTTGGTGGGGGGAACAAAAGAAAGGAAGCTTTTAAGGAGAGTAAAATGAAAGACATAAGGAATGTTATAGAAAGGGTGATAAAAATGTCATTCGTTTTAGGTGGTGGCTTGACAGGTGTTTGCCATTGCCAGTGTTCATTCAGCTGACTAAATACCTAAATCAGTGTGCACTGATACATGGCAACTGTACCTTAGTTCATAAAATCAACATGTGAATATTGATTCTAAATTTCAGTTCCTAAGGTGAGCCTTGCCTTGATAGAAACATAAGTAAGTATCTTTGTCCTTGAAAATGGAAAAAAAAATAAAAAACAAACTAACAACAACAAAAACAAAAACCAGTAGCAGCTAACTTTGAGACTCACAGTAGCTGGGTTTTGATTTCACTCTCAAACTGGGGACTGAAACATATCTCTTCTCTAGGAAAGCTGAGCTCAAGTATTGGCCAATGGCTGTCAGTAGGTAAACAGTTGTTTAACCAGTAAGATGGAGGATTTCCTCAGAAGCATGTTCACTGTATAAGACCTGAAAAATACTCTGGTTTTCTAAATTCTGGTCTTTAAATTTAATAGACAACCAAGTTATTCAGATATGGTGGGGAGATCTCTGAGATCTGAGAGCTACCAGAACAGAGAATCAAGGAGAAAACAAACCAAAATGAAGGACAGTGGCCCAAAGCAGAGTCCAAATGATCGCAAACTCCCCAAAACTAAAAATTTGGGGAAAATGACCAAGATTTTGAAATTTCTTCCCATGTTTCTATATTTGTCTAAATCCCCAGACAATGAGGATAAAATAATAAAGGATATGCATTTGTAAAGTGTGTCACACACTTTCACCTCTCTACACCCATCCTCAGTTGACCAGAACATGAGTCCTCGCAGGCAAACACACCAAGAAAGGTAAAGAAATGCAATGGAAGTCATGACATGAGGAAAGGCAGTGACAGCCTTGAGAAATGAGAGCACATCACAGGCTCAATGTCCACCGTCTGCACAGAGTTACTCTGAAGCAGACCTCATTACAAGGAAGTCTAAGGACAGAATCTGTAATAATTTGAAAAAATTGAGGAGGTTGTTCTTTAGTTTTTCTGTTTGGTGACCTGCAATGTTATAGATGTGGAATATTAAGAAATAAAAATCACCGATGAGGATGAACTCAAAGGAGAATAAGATAATGAGGGAAAGTAACAAGGCCAAAGGTATTCAAACAGGAATCCTAAACCAGTGGACCCCAGAGAAATAGATTTTCCCCAGGAATCTCAAGCAGGGGGAAGAGAGGCTGTAAGGGTCTAACAGAACAAACTCATCTATCAGAAAGAGATTTCATGCAATTCTAAAAGCATAGCTCTCAATTAAGCTGACTTCTGTGTATTTCCTGGCTTTCTGTCCCTCTCTCTCTACAGTTACAACACTGCTGCAGGAAGAGTGGAAGAACTAGACTTTCGCCCCATTTAGTTAAAGTGGACATCAGCTTGTTTTTTCTACCAACTCTGTTTCCAAGTTTCTTTCGAAACATAGGGAAACTAAGGTGGCAGGTTTGATAGATTTAAGTTCCCAGCAACAGTATAAGTAGTGATTTCAACCACAAAAATGTCAGGTCCAAATATCAACACAGACAGAAACATTCTCTATCCAGAGAACACTGGTTACACATAAGTGTAAGGATCACGTATACTGTGACTTTCTATGGCAAGGTTTCAAAAGGTGAAACCTGAAACTGTAAATAAACTAGAAAGTGCTATATCAGTGTGTTTGAAAAAAAATATGGTAATTTGAAGCAGGGTTTTGTGGCAGATGGCTACAATCTCAGCAATTCCAGAAGCTGAAGCAGGAGGATAACAATGTCAAGCCCACAATGTGGTACAAATTGAGATGGAGACCAATTTGACCAGGTCAATGTAGAGAGATAGTATCTCAAGATAACAATTAAATAAAAGGGTATGGAATGGAGTTCAAGCTCCCAAGCAGGGCTTGCCTTGGGATGCATGGGGCCCTGAGTTGGTTCATTGCCCAGAACCCTAAAAAAATCATCTTAAGGGAGGGAAAGAAGAAAGAGTGAGGAGGAATGGAGGGGAGAAAACAGTAGACACACAAGTAGTGAGCAACAATTAATGGTAGTGGTGGTCCATGTGGAGAGAGGGCCCCACATTACTTTGTTGGAAGATATTCCACATCGTATAAGACAGCAGCTTTCAGGCTATGCCTTGCTTCAAGTGATTTCATTTCACAAAACAGGAGTACAAGTTTGAGGCAGAATAAATCTGCACCTTGTTTGTAAAGCAAACAATCACCTCTGACCAACACTGATCATGAAGCTCAGACCGAGAGTAACTGTTTATGCACAAAACATCACCACTGGCAAACATATCAACTTGGGTTGAGAACACATGGGCATCTCAAAGTCATATCAGAAACACTAGGCATGCAAAATTATTGAACATGCCAAACCACCAAATGATTTAAAAAAAAAACCTCATATCAGGATCATATATGAGGAAGGAAAACTCATGGTAAAGCATGTTGATACCACTGAGACTATAGACATTGCCTTATGGGATTTACAAACAGGTTCTAAACTCTTGAGTGTTCCTGATTTCAGTTCAGTGAGGTACCAGCTACTTGTCATGAAGCACTCAAGTGACCATACTAGCTCTACTTCTAACCCCGAGTCCCCTTCAGTTTTGAACCGGCTTTGTTTCTGCAAGCCTTCAACGGCTCAGTGGTTCAGTTCCTTAGGAACTACAGAGATGGACTTTCTTTGCCTCACTATAGGCATGCATCTGAAAGATAACATGATCTGGGAAGGAACATTAGTAATTAAGATTGAAGTTAAAGATACCATGACTGTCACTAGCCATTCTGTTCAAGCAAAATTAGTAGTAAATAATACCTTCCAGGAACAAAATTGGCCTAGCATAAAATTTACTGTTATTTAATAAATTCTGACACTGTGGAAAACATAAATGTGTCTATTTAAGATTATATTTTCTGATGGAGTCTGAATAGAACTGAGATTTCTTTGTTTATTTTTAAAATTATTTCCGTTATTTTTGAAACTAAGATATATAATTTTTCCCTTCCTTTTCCTCCCTCCAAGTCTTCTTATATACTCCTCTCTTACAAATTCATAGCCTTTATCGCCAGTTGTTACATATATATAATATGTGTGTATATGCACACACACATATATATACCTAAATACATAAATATAACCTGCTCAGTCTGCATAGTGTTTTTGTATATATGCTTTCAAAGCTGACCATTTGGTATTGAATAAGCAGTTGTGTGCCTTCCCTGAGGAAGACTATTTTTCCTGCTCAAGCTGAGTTTTCTTAATTTTAATTAATTACTTAATAATCTTTGGTTGTTTCAAGACAGGGTTTCTCTGTGTAGCCCTGTCTGTACTAGAACTCACACTATATACTAGGCTAGCCTTAAACTCAGTGATGCATCTGCCTCTGACCCCCTAAGTGCTGGGATCAAAGGTGTGTGCCACCACTGCCTCTGGAGGGGCACAGAAGTCTTGCTTAGACTCAGCTACTCTTCAATATACCTAAGGTGGGAATAGCTATGAAACAGTGCTTTTTGCTCAATTTAATGGCTGCAATTGTGGTTTCTATCCTCTAAAGATAAGGAGTTTCTTCATTAAAGGAAGTGAGCCTATAGTTTTATTCTTTTCCATTAATTTGCATTTATTCATATAATGCAGCAGTTCAAGGATATTTTTAGGTTTAATATATCTTTTACATATATGATAAAACTCTAAGTATAATTGATATTTTAAATCCAGTTTGCAAGCCCCATGCACTGATGGCAGCAGAGCCTGCAGGCAGAAGCCATGATTGAGAGTCACAAGAAATGTGGACATTGGACTTTCTAGTCACTAGTTATATGATATTAAGTGTCAGACTCAAAAGGGAAGACCCAGACTCAGGACCAGTAAAATGGAATGAAGTTGAACTTTTGTTACATTGACAAATGGAATGGTTTCTTTTATTAATCTTAATATTAAATAGTATTCAATTATTTTATTTAATGTATTTTAATGCATTTTAATAATTATCTTTAAAGATTTATTAGCACTATAGAAAAGGCCAAGGAGAAAACTGAAGTTCAGGAAATAGATTATAATAATCAAAAACAATGTTTTGCTATAATTAGTAAAGATAGAATTCTGATAATTATATAATTTAATAACACAAAATGTGACGTTTGATTTTAGAGCAACTTTTAAATGAATCTGACCTGTTTTAAATGCAAAGAGTTTGGGTATATAAAACCTTAAGAGAAAAGAAATAGATCTAAAAAGTAAAACCTCTACAGTCACTATAAATCTTAAATGTTTTAACTACTCATGATTCCTGTATTCAGAGTTCTATTGTTTTGGGGCCTGGAGAGATCACTCAGTGGTTCAGAGCACAGGCTATTCTCGCAGAGAACCCTGATTTTATTCCCAGAGGACCTGGGTTTGGTTTCCAGAACCCACGTGGTAACTCACAACCATCTGTAGCAGTTCCAGGAGAGCCAATGTTCTTACATGGTCTTCATGGGTACCAGACATGTAAATGTGCACAGAAACGTACATACAGGTAAAACATTCATACAAATAAAAATAAAATTTATATTCTTCTATTGATTATTGATTTACTTTTACACATGTGAAAATTTTCGAAGTGTCAAAAAGTAGCCTATAACAAATATTGCAACTTGACCACCCCTATTCGTGAGGTAGTATAATCTCTTTCTTAGATGTTATGTGTGTGCATGAGTACATCTACCACTGTATGTATGTGTGCATGCCTGTGTAGAGGAGTGTGATTGCATGTGGAGGCCAGAGGACAACCTCAGGTGTGATTCACCTTTGGTTTTCCTTTGAAATGGGGTCTCTCAAGGGCCTGCATTCACCACAAAGACTAGGCTGGTCAGTGAGTTCCAGGAATCCTCTAATTTTTACCTCCCCAGCATAAGCATGATAAACAGATACCATGATGCTTGACTGTTTTTACATGGGTTCTGGGAATTGAACTCATCATATCTTCATGCTTACATAGAAGGGGTTTACCACTTGTGCTATTTTCCCATTTCCTGTTTCTCAGATTTTTTTGCAATGATATTGTGTTTATGTTTTAACACAATAAATAAAGTTAACAAATAAAGCTTGCCTGAAGATCAAAGTTTAGAGTTAAGCCACTAGAGGTCAGGGTGTGGTGGCACATACCTTTAATCCCAGAATTTGTGAGACAGACTCAGAAGGAATCTTTGTTAGTTCAATGACACCCTGGGTTAATCCCAACACTTAGTATCCCACGCCTTTAATCCCAGCACTTGGGAACCCATGCCTTTAATTCCAACACTTGGGATCTTATGCCTTTAATCCCAGCACTTGGGATCCCATGCCTTTAATCCTAGTTCTATGGAGGTGGAGACAGGAGTGATATGGCTGCGTGGAGAAAGGAATATAAGGCAGAAGAACACAAGAGCTCAGGGCAGTTTGAGCTTTAGTGGGACAGTTGCAGTCTGAGGTTTGGTGAATCCAGTCTGAGGACAGAATTGACCCTTTAGTCTGAGCATTGGTAGAGGTAAAAGAACTCCCTAGTGGCTGGCCTCTCTTCTTCTCTGATCTTCAGCATTAACCCCTATATCTGACTCTGGGCTTTTATTATTAAGACCAACTAGAATTTGTGCTACAATATTTTCTCCACTTCCTTAAAATATATTCCAAATTTGCCCTTTTCCACCATAATCACCAGTGATTGCACTAGTTATGTATTATTAAGATTAAAAATCATGATTATTCTAAAAGAAAATGAAAAAAATGAATAAAACCACACTGGTCAGTTTTAGCTAACTTGACACAAACCTGGACATGCCTGGGAAGAGGGGATTTCAGTTCAGCAATTGTGTACATCAGATTGGCCAGTGGCTGTGAAGCATTTTCATGATTGCTAATCAATGTAAGCAGACCCAATCCACTGTAGGCAGTACCATCCCTAAGCAGGTAGCCTTGAGCTTTACAAGAAAGTTAGCTGAATGAAGCAGTATTCTTCCATGGTTTCTGCTCTGGTTCCGCCTCCATATTCTTGCTGAAGATCCTTTCCTGACTTATCTTGATGATAAACTATAACTTATAAGCTGAAACAAACCATTTTTTTCCTAAGTTGCTTTTGGCCATGATTTTTAATCAAAGGGTAAAAAAATCAAACTAAAACAGAGACAAAACTGTTTCTTACCTGTCTTCAAAGAGACTGAGAGGATACCCCAAGGTGGAGGTATGAGCAGCCCATAAGGTCTTCAAAAGCCCCTCAAAGTCACTAGAAGACAACTGCATGTACTAAAACATAGAAGAGAAAGTGTTATGTGGGCTACGCTTCCTCAGAGCCTACTAGGTACTGAGATAAGAGCAGTAGTCAGCCTGAACTGACAATGCTGTTACTAAATGCCACTCCTTAATGCTGAATAGCAAACGAGACAATATCTAGTGCTTTTCAGTAAAACATGTCATCTTGTTGAAGTGAACTTCAAATATCTGCAAAATGTCAATGTTTTATACTTGGTAGAACCATTGCCATTTTTTCTGTCAACATTATTAAAATTCTCACAAAATTTTCAAAGTGAGGAGAAAAAGTTTGAAAATTGAATTGAATTGCATCTAAAGCAATGAATTAACATCCAAAGAATATATATTTATATTTAAATATATATTTAAATCATGAACAATCAGTGAATTAGAAGCAATTCTCCTATGCTTGACCTCTGTATTTTATTTTGGTCATCAAATGGCTAGTTCAAAACAACATATCACTGTTTAGTTCTACCTACATATGAAGTTATTAGTTCAGTCAATAATTTATAGAGTAGTCTAAAACAACCTTATAATCCTGCTTCTTAAACTACTTCACAAATGACCTAAACTCCAAATTACTCACATGCCTATATACTCTCTTAAAATGTCCTGCATGCTAGCCATTTGTGGTGTATTTATATTCAGTGAGAACAGATGAATTTTGTGCCAATACTGTATGAGAACACTGGGTTTCTGAGGCATGCACTGTATTTCTACATCACTTATGAGTAAAATATCTACTTGCGATTTACATTTCAATATACTAAAGAAAGTATACAGTTCATAAAAGCAATCTTTCACAAAAGAATTTCACAAAAAGCATTGTCTCCGCCTGTCTGAGGAGTGTGGTATAAAATTTAAGAACCTCAAAAAAGGCCATCCATGAGTCCATTGTTTCACCAAGGAGCTCTTTGCAGTCAGAAACACTGTAACAAAACTTCGACTGATCCCGGGGTGGTGGTAAAATCGTAAATTGGTCTGACGTTATCCCCAGTATGCCAGAATCAACAGCAGCAAGGAAAGGTAGCACACTCAAAAAATAATTTATATCTGTGAAAACAAAAGGCTGGTTAGCCCCACACCACAGTCAGGGACAAATTCCAGAGCACATTTTGAGGAAGCATAAGTCATTAAGGAAAAGTCACAGCCCCCAAATGATGATAAAAATTATCAACTAAAAATAGTGAGGAAAATCTATTTACATTTTAGTAGTTCTATAATTGTGAGTGTATGTATACCCACTAAAGTGCCATATTATAATATTTTTAAGAAAAGTAATTCTAATGGATCCAATAATAATCCTATTTAGCACCATTAAATAAATGAGGCAAAACTGTCAAATTGATCACAGAATAGTACAGAAGTTCTCAATGAGATTACATTATTGATTTTAATGTTTTATAAAATAATCAAGCATTATTATAGATTTATAAAATATATATTTGATGATTCACAACTTAGTTCAATTTTTACACATCCTTATCACTGAGTCCTTTTATCCTGGTTTTTCTAAAGCAGGAAATGTATCTCACAGCTTGGTGAATTTCTCAGAGCTGCAAAGGTTGCAGTTACAGAGGAGAAAGCCCAGCAGATATCAACATTTTAATTTAGTTAGGTAACTAGCTTGTACTCATTCTTAATACTCCACATTACTAAACCAATCAGACAT
Organism: Ondatra zibethicus; assembly: GCA_004026605.1. NCBI lineage: Eukaryota > Metazoa > Chordata > Mammalia > Rodentia > Cricetidae > Ondatra > Ondatra zibethicus. The sequence continues at coordinate 34,026 of PVIU01012811.1, read as the reverse complement.
CTAGAGCTCTTGACAAGTCTACTTATGAGTTTTGAACTCAAGTTAGCATGAAGGAAATACCCAGTGGTTTATACTCTTTATGCATCATTCCAAAAAAGTAATATTTAATTCAATGTCATTTCTAATCATTGGAAAATATTCTAATAAAAATTTTATGTAAATTAATTTCGAAGCAAAATACACTGTGAAAGAATTAGAAAATACATTCAAGTTGTTTTTAGTATTACATACATGACTATAGCTTTGTTATAGAACTGGCCAAATAAAGTTTATTCTTACTCTAACAAGCTTGTGAGTTTCAGTGTTTAGTACTTTTTTTCTGGGAAAAAGGGAAATGCAATACTATCTTGGTCTCTCTTTTCAAAGACTCCATGTTCCTCTGGGAGCCTGTTGTGTTACTGACAGTGCTGATTCCTAGAGGTTGTGACTTCTGCAGTTCCTTGATTTAATTCTCCTGTGAAAAGTCTTAATATGTCCTTAAAAGTTATTATTTCACTAGTCAATTCTGCCACATGTCATCAAGGCCACTGGTATATGATGAAGTAGATTCATCTTGAAAAAGAGGCGAAACTGTTTCAGTTTTGTCTCTATCTATATGATTTGGGTTTAAATATACAATTTTACTATTGAAGTGAACCTACCAGCCCACCAACTGTCAACAGACACACACAGAGGGTTTCCAGGTTCGTAGCCACAGTCTGTCTCGCCAGTGGGATCAGCTAGTCTACCTATAGGACAGAGAATGTACAGTTGTGTTTGTTTATTATACACATTTAAAATTAAGTATATGCATTTAATTGATAGATACGAATTTTCCGTTTTACTTATATTTTATTTGCCGTCATTTTTATATTCTATTTCTCATCTCTCAACCAAATTATTTTCTGTTTTTCAGCCATATCAAACTTTTGACTTTAATTTATAAGCTGTGTGTGTGTGTGTGCGTGCGTGTGTATGTGTGTGTAGTTTTACTTTCATAACTTCACATGTTACTGCCTTCTCTAGCTTCAAATAAAAATCATGAAAGCAACAGTCACTCACAGAAAAGGAGGTGAGTTAAAAGTCAAACCAAACCTTTGGTCTACACTTTCTAAATTACATGACCACGTATGCATCAGTTTATACCATACTGTAAAGTGGAGATAACAATATTCGGTAACCATGAGATTTCTACATAAGTTAAGAGAAGTTTTCAGAAGTATTTTACATGTTGACTATCCATTACATAAACATCAGAACATCAGAAAATAATCTTTCTTTTTCCCCAAAGCTGTTACCATTCCCCATCTCCCTTCTTTCCCCCTCTATTTTCTCACTTGCTGAGCAATGAGTAAGCAGTGTAATTTGGGCTTCAGGCATAAATCTCTCCATGTACTTCTGTTAGCCAGAAAGAACTATCTTTTTTATGACTGAATGTATTGTTCTCAAATATCTTCCATGTATATACACTGAAAAGAGCTTTGTTTCCAAGAAAGAGCAACCATTGGCACAGATCACCATTATCAGGGAGCCACACATTTATAATTTCATGCTTATGATCAGGAAGTTGGAATTAGGCTTCTCAAGAAGGTCAATATACTCTGACATCTCTCCTGTTTGTAATTAATATCCCCTTGTGTGTTCATAGGAACAAGAAGAGATATGTAGTTAGCAGTGCGGTAGTAACTATTTTGAAAATACTCAACAAATTAGAGGAAAGATTTGTCTTCTTGGTTGGTCTCTATGCCTGTGTGTCATTGAAGTGTCTGGTAAAAACAACCAACTCACAGGGGAAGGATTTGTCGATAAGGACAAATGGTAATAGAAGAAACGATGATTATGAGATTTAAAAGTAAACAAAAAGAATCAGTTTTCAAAGAGACATGTGGTTCAAATTAGTTAGGGTTACTAATTTGGTGTTGAAATACTATGATCTAAGGCAACTTAGAAAAAGATTTGCCTTACTGAATCACAGTCCATTAATGGAAGCTAAAGTAGGAGCTCAAATTGGACTAGAATCTTGAGGCAGAGGTTGATGCAGAGACCATGGATCAGTCTGCCTACTGGGTTACTCCTTATTGATTGCTCAGACTGCTTTCTTATAGAATCCAGAACCATCAGTCCAGGGATGGCACCACCCACAGTAAACTGGTCCCTCTCACATCAATCACTATCGAAGAAAAGGACCCAAAGGCTTGCCCACAGGTTGATCTTATGGAAGTATTTTTCTCAACTGACATTCCCTCCTCTCAAATGTCTCTAGTCTACTACAAACCACAACACTATACAGTAATCACTCAGCCATCTTTTCATGAGGAGACTCATCAGGGCCAAGGGCTTAGCTGGATGTTTAAACCAATATGTAAGGCATATTGGAATGCCTTGTGAATAAAGTGGCTGTTTCTTGCTGAGAGATTTCTTGCTGTAGCTATTCCCTTTCTGTTACACTTTTGGGAATTAATTCCGACAGCTCAGCACTGTTTGATTATTTACTGGGTACTATCTTCCTATGCTTTTGGGGTTTACTGATTATATTCCTCTAGCTATGAGTGAAAACAGTTTCCCACAACCAGGCCTTTGCTCCTCTCTCCTTTGTAAACATAGAAATCTGCCTTCTTGCAATTATCTTTATTGACAGGCATTTGGTCAGCATTTAGGGTCCAGGCAAAAGCATTTCATTTAAGACATTCTCAGATATCCAAGGACAGAGAATTAGTACATGCTAAAGACTTTAATTCATAGCTGTTTGCATAGATTTAAAAAAGTAAGCATGCCTTCATATTTTCCTCACTTATGGATAAGAAAATTGATGACCTAAAACTAACTCACCTTCACCTCAGTTTACTGATGACTTTCATTTAGGAGATTTAGTACTTGTGTCTTACCTTCAGGAAAATTAATTAGCCATCCATCCACAACCCAGAGGAAGACAAACCTCCATTGGTGCCTCTGATAAGCATCAGACTTTAGAGCTTGCTAACATTTGACAAAATGCTAATAGAGCAAGGGTCATAAACTTCCCTTGTCTGTTTATATATGTTTTCTGGTTACCTATACCTGCAAGGTTTTGTGAGTCTTTACAGCTGGTTAAGAACAAAGATGGTTAACAGAAGCAGGAACAGAAGGAAAAGCATCCGAGAAATTAGCAGAGATAGGAAAATGTAAAAGAAGAAGAAGAATACAGCAGAGAATTGGAATTGAAATTTGGATTGAGACAGAGACTTGGGGCTAAGAAATTATAGACAGTTAGAACAGAAGAATTAGAAAAATTGCCTGTGCGTTGATTGTTCTTCCTCAGATGCCTTTGTTATTTTCCTTCGCCTGTTGTAGTGCCTTAGCTGAACCACAAAGGGGTCTGAAGGGTTGGTACCCAGAAGGATCCCGCTTCTAGTCTGTGTCAAGTTGACATAAAACTAGACAGTAGTGAAAGATATGGGGAGAATCCCATTTTCCTCATACCTTGGGAATATATTGGTATACAGGGAAGTATGGCTCTTTCTTACCTGATCTATACTGCCATCCAAACTGCAGAGGCAATCCCCAGATAAGATTCTGTTCATTTTCTGGACCATAGCTTGCAAAATATGTAGCCGTCTGATTCAGTAAGATTCTATACAACCCCATTCTATCAGTGAATACCCATGGGTTAATTATGTGCTTTCCATCTTCCAACCTGTAATCACTTAACTGTTCAGGGCTCTCTTCCCAGAAAGGAGGATATAGATCTGAGATATTAGAACCCTCTGCTACAGCAGCAGAAAAGCAGCCAACCAGTACCCAGACAAAGGAAGCCAGGACAGCCATGGTGCCAAGCTGGGAACTAAGAGCATTGCCCAGGCTTTTATAGAAGGAAGGAGGAACCCAGGATATTTTCTTAACTCATGCTTTATAAGCATGCTGTCCTTTCTTACAAGCAAAGTGTAGATAGAGAGGAAGTGGGCACCTTAACAATTAGCATTAGAGATAATGGAGTGTTGTCATCTTCCCATCATCAGTACATTATACTAGAACCTAAACATAGGCTGAGGCTTGTTGGATATTGAATAATGCTATTTGTTAATAAAAAAATTCCTCTAAAACTTTTCTAGTCTACATCATAATTACAAACTATATTATCAGTGACATTAAGATGTGTTAACATAGTTCATAGAAAATACTGAATAATTAAATGTGGAAATATTGATATTTGTGTTTTGTTTTGTTTGATTTTCAAGACAGGGTTTCTCTGTGCAGCTGTCCTGGCTGTTCTGGATCTTGCTTTTTTCTTTATGGACTAGACTGGACTCAACCTCAGAGATCCACCTGCCTCTGTCTCCGGAGTACTGGGATTAAAGGCATGTGCCACCAAACCTAGTTCCAATACAGATATTTACAATAATGTGCAGATGTGAACTATAAAATTCATCTAATCCAGTTATGGTATATCTTCCTGTTTCCAGTAAAATGCTTAAAATGTATCAGATTGTCCTGATCAAATAAACAAAGCCAATTTGTTAAAAAAATTAAAATGCTAATTAATTTTCAATATCTATTCATTTTTCTAAAAATGTTATCTAATAGTCTAAGTTTCTAGATTTCTAACATCTCTCCTCAAAATAATAATAATAATAATAATAATAATAATATGCAAATAAGTGTCAACTCCTAGGCCTTGCCGTTCCTCTTTTCCTCTCCCTTGTAAACCATAGATTACATCCATAAAGCTATCCATCAAGGTCTATTCCCTTATTTGGACACTTTTTATGCCAGACTCATTCCTGAGGCTGACCACCAAAGTCCAGCAATCAAAAGCCCCCTTTGGCTCACATAATTAACATGCACCATTAAAATTAAACACCTCATACCTCTGTGTGTCTGTTCACAGTTGGTGGGCTTGTAGGTTCACTTCAATAGTAAAATTGTACATTTAAACCCAAATCATATAGATAGAGACAAAACTGAAACAGTTCGGTCTCTTTTTCAAGATTAATCTCCTTCATCATATACCAATGGCCTTGATGACATATGGCAGAATTGACCAATCAAATAATAATTTCCTCCCTCCAACACTCCCCCCACACACCCCGCATACCCACTCCCTTTCAGATTGATAATCTCTTTTTATTTGATTATTTTTTTACACAACCTAGATTCTTTAATACAGGTTTTTTTTTTTTTACTTGTTTGCTTTGTGGGAACTTTTTTTCCAGTTCACATTTTTCATAAAATTAAAGCTACTCTTTGTACAAGGATTTTTCCCTTTATTACCCAAAGAGAAGCAGAATATAGTGGAATTTCTCCTTGTATTTTAGTTCCTCAAGACTGGTAATTTAGAAAAGGTATTGTGCCATTAATTGCCCCTTTTTATTTTCCTAAGTCTTTCTTAATAAGGGATATTTTGTCCTGTTTTGTGGCATAGGAAATCCTTCTGTATATGTGCTGCTTTTATTGTTAATGAATAAATCTGCTTTGGCCTACAGCAGGGCAGAATAGAGTAAGGCAGGAATTCCAAGCAGATAGAGAAGGAAAGAAGGTGGAGTCAGGGAGATGCCATGTAGCCGCTGAAGGAGACAGATGCCCGGGACCACACCGGTAAACCATGAGCCTCGTGGTAGAATATAAAATAATAAGAATGGGTTAATTTAAGATGTAAGAGTTAGCTAAAAATATGCCTAAGCTATTGGCCAAACAGTGTTGTAATTGATATCATTTCTGTGTTATTATTTAGATCTGGGCAACCAGGAATGAACAAACAGCATCCGATTACAGCCCTGTTGTTGAGTTGTTTTTACAGATGGATCTAAAGTATCTTCCTTGATTTACTTCCTAACTGTCCAATAATTCAAGTGAAAACTAAGACCAACTTTTACCATCTAGGAAGAGATTTTTCTTTTTTGAACCTCTCCTCAGTTTGCTGGTACCCTAGTCTATATCACTTGGCTGTTATCTCCTTCTCCTTTTTCCTTGTATTTTGTTTTAGTTACCAGATCAGTCTAGTTATTTTACCCAGGATGGCCTCACAACCCTCATCCTCCAGCCTCTACCAACTCCCCATCCACAACTGGCCTTGCTCAGTTGTAGCTTGAATAAATTACTGTAATGGGAGTCTCTACCAACAAGGATGTGAACATTTATAAGGCTTTGACATTTGCTGTTGAATTATTACATAAAAGTTTATAATTTTTATTGTAGTTCCTAAGTATATTCCCCCTTTCTGTTTCAAGCTTAATTAATTGTTCATTTTCCCCTCTGCTTCATAAATATTTATTTCACAGCTTCAGTTTACATTTTAAATGAATATAAGCTGGTTAAGAGCACTGGCTACTCCTGCCGAGGACCCTGGCTCTAAGCATTTCTCAGAAGCCCTTAATGCTTAACTCTCCTGAACACAGGTTCCAGCGCCTCCTCTGACAGAGTCTACATTATTACCACCTGAATGCTCCCACTTCCAAGTGCCTCACCTCCACAAGCCCCTGGAAAGCCTAACCAGTTCTTACAGCTATTGTTGTCCTCTGCTGTTGAACACACAGCTTTATATTAAACTACTCTTTCCCTCCATGGAGAATGCCTGTGTTTTCTCACTGCAACTGCTTACAGTCACAGATAGTGGTGCTCTTTTGAGATATAGTAGAAGCTTTAAGAGGTATGACCTAGTTGAAGGACGGAGTCCTTTCTCTCCCTTTCTTTGTATTTGTTTCACCATAAACTGAATAGCCTCCTCCTCCACATACTCCCACGGCCATGATACAATGTCTCATTGTAATCTAAAAATCAATGAATCTAGAACAGCGGCCTGCAGCCTCTGAACATGTGACTCAAAATTGACTTTTTCTTCCATTAAGGTGTTCTGTCAGGTACATGGTCCCAGGTGTGCAAAAGTAATGTATCTACCTAACAGACGCAGATAAGCAAAATTTATGTGATAAAATCCTTCAAAAATAAAAGCATCTGAGCCAAGGAGTGGTGGTACACACCTTTCATTCCAGCACTTAGGAGGTAGAGACGACAGGTGGATCTCTGTGAATTCAAGGCCAGCCTGGTCTACAGAGTGAGTTCCAGGCCAGGCTCCAAAGCTACAGAGAAACCCTGTCTCGAAAAATAGATAGATAGATAGATAGATAGATAGATAGATAGATAGATAGATAGATAGATAGATAAAAGCACTGAAAATCCATGCTTCAGTTCAATGAAGAAACGATAGTCATATAGAAATGTGATTGGAACAAAAGACACATAATTTAACAATGGTAGTGAACTGGAGAGGAATTCACAAGGCCTCTTTACACATCCTTTTATTCCCCTCTCTTTGTGAATTTCCTTTTTTTTTTCCAGGTGAAATGCACAGCTCACCCTAAGTGAAGCTCTTCTGGCCTGTCTCCAGATGAAATGGGTAGGATGATTCCGTCTTGCTCATCCCTCACAGAGGAACTCTAGACATTCAGAGCGAGTGACCTTTGTGCCTGCAGCTTTTGCAGTTGTCAAAGCACATTTGAAGCATGATGATGTTGTAAACCCAGACGGCACTGCCCCAAGCAAGTGTATTTTTTCTGGTACCATTGTGTCACAGGAGATGCCTGTATGGCTTTGGGTAGAGGTGTGCATGTGCTATCCTGCTCTGTCCAAAGTGTCATATTTCAGTTAAATATGTTATATAAAGTACACTGTCTTCGTTACTAATTAGTGCCTGAAACAGGTGATGAATTACAAATATCGTTTAAAGGCATGATAAAATTTTTATCCCTCATTTTCCACACCTATGTTGCAGTCTTACTTCGAGTGTATCCGGTCCTCTCATTATCAGTAATTCCTATTAGCTACACTGCCTCTGTTTCTTTTATTATTTGCCTGATCCCTCTAAGGGAGTTCTACATTTGAAACCCATTTTGAAATAAACTTTTAAAATACACTCTTGAATGGTATTGACATGTTAAATTTGGTAATGATGGTAGAAAAAGTGATTGTAAGGGCTTCAAAGGTGCCAAATAAAAATGAAGCTTTTTACTGAGTAACACACAGAAATAAAATCTAAATTTTATGTCTCTCAAGTGTGTGTGTGTGTGTGTGTGTGTGTGTGTGTGTGTGTGTGTGTGTTATGATATGGTGTGTGTGTGTGTGTGTCTGTGTGTTACTTCCTGGTCACCCTCTCTGGTTCTCATCCAACTCCCACTTCCTCCTCTCACTAAACCCTCATTTCACTTTTTGTCTTTTGTTTTGTTTTTGTTATTTTTACTTTGGGCCTCTAGATTTAGCCAGGCCGATTGATGAGCATGGGTGTGAAGCTATCTGCTGGATGATAGGTAGCTCACCAGTGGATACATCTCTAAAAGCAATTACTTCCTCACCCTTAGTCCTTTCAAACCTAACAGCTCCCATGGGCGAGACTCAGCCCCATAGGGACCTCCACATCTGTGACCGAACACTTGTGACTTTCTTGTGCAGGCCCTACGTAGTTAACCACAATTGTAAGATCATGAGGACCACAGTCATGTCATTGCCCTAAGACAGCATTTCATAGCTCCTTCCTTATTACTGGACTCTTAGATTATTTCCCACTTCTCTTCTGTGATGTTTCTGAGCATTGGCAGAAGTGAAATGGTTGTCCTTTTTAAAGTTCATCATTTGTTTATCATTTCTTCTCAGTAATTTCACCGACCATGAGTGTCTCCATTAAAGGAGCTACTTTAATCAAGTTTAAAGACAAACTAGTCTTGGGCATGGGCATTGTTAATTATGAGGCAATTTGACTATATGTCCATTTAGCAAAAACAGCAGGTGAAAACTAATTCTTTGTACTTTTAGTCTCTGTAGGCATAGGCTTTTGACCAGATCATCAGTATTCAACATGAATTTCCTCCTGTGGACAGAGTCTCAGATCCAATCAGAAATTTGCTGGCTACCCCATTACACTCATGTCCAAGTATCTCTTATCCAAGAAGTTTGTGTTGTAGCATGCAAGGTCTAAGCTGGAACAGACCTTCACTGACTTTTTTTGTATGCAGTTGCCTACAGAGCAACTTTCAGCTCTATGAGGGCTGCCAACCTGTAGGAAACTTTCAGCTCACTTCCAGGATGATTTCTTTGCAGTCTGTTATCAAAATGTGTGTTTCCTTCAGCAATATGTTCTTATTATTCAGTACTGGTGGACAATCAAACGCAAGGGTACATATCTGCAAGAAAAATGCATCTTTATAGTCTTGTGATGTCTTTAAAATCTCTGCATTAATTTTCCAAGTGTTATCATTACTCAAAAGGAGATGATTGTATCACAAATTGTGGCTAAGATTAACAGTGGAGTGTGGTAAAGTTCTGGATAGGCACACAGAATCATTTTAGAAGTGGTTGTTTTTAAGTGTATATATCAGTAACAGAGAATACCAATTGATCTGAATTGCTCAAAATATTCACAAAACACACTATCTGCATATTGAACTTATTTCAGCTAAATTCTGTCAAATAGTTTTCACATTCATAAAGCCTGTGACTATAAAAATGCACACATTGGTGATTGAGAGATGGCTCAGTGTGCAATAGTCCTTACTGTGCAAACGTTCAGACCCTAGTTCAGAGCTCATACTTCCATGTTTGTCACATGTATTAGATTGTTTTTAGCAGTCTTGTCAATTTGTCAATAATTTGGTATCATATTTTACCCCAAATGTTTGCGAATGGAAAACAGAGATAGGAAGATAACTGGGTTTTTCTGGCCACCAGTCTAGCTCCAGATTCAGTGAAAGACCATGCTACATGTCCACAAAAATACACACACCCACACACACTTGTACGCATACACAGCACATCCATATACCTCACCCAAACCTACAACACATGCTTGTATAAGTAGACAAAACACACTTAAGATTTATAGAGACTAAGGTGATAAGATCTAAAAAGTTTTTTGAGTTTTGCCAACCTCACACATGATTCAGGAAGCAAAATCCTTTCCCAGAAAGTATTCTTTTAGCCTTTAAGTTAATCTCTTCCTGGTAAAGTAAATAGGGTGACTAAGATTCCTTATTCCCTTGTTTGCCTTCTGGATAGCCAGTGACTAGTCATTAATTTTGTTTCAGAGTGACAAGCTGAACTCCATCTTTTAGTCAACCATGAACAAGAAAGTCTCTGACCTTTAGGTGATAGGAAAGTTCAGGATATGGCTGTCTGGTCGAGCAGCACTCCAAACACCTCTGTGTCTCTCATCTGACCTGGTCTATGTGTGTGTCTAGCAGGAAACACGACTGTTCTGGCTCATTTCTCAAATGTTTCCCCACCCATGATGTCTTCAACGAGCTTCTTATGAGGTTTCTCATTTTCTTAGGGGAAGTGAGTGGGCTTCTGGTTCCTTATTTTTTCACTCTCTGTTTCAAAGTTTCAGGACTTAACATTAAGATCTTTGATCTACTTTGAATTAATCTGGTACAGGGTAAACATAGGAATTTAATTTTAATGTCTTACACACAGATGTCTTGGTTTCCCAACATCATTTGCTGAAGGGACTGTCCTAACTCTAATGTATTTTAGCCAAGGATCACTTAGCTACTTATGGGGTATTGACACATTGGGGTTATTCCTGGCTGTGCAATTCTGTCCCCTGGGTGATGATATCTCCCCCACCCACTGATACAATTCTTTTGTTTCTGGAGAAGGACAGATTATGAATCTAGACAAAAATAAAAGCTTGTACTTTATGAGTGAAAGGGAGATATACTTTACAGAAAAGGGGAATTCACAATTTAGCTTTTGTTCTGTTTTTGAGGGTTCATAGCAGTCTTTTGTAATGATTTGCAAATATTTTATTGAGGAGTTTTGTGTTACTATTCATCAGGAATATGGATCTGTAGTTGTCTTTCTTGTTACTGTATCCTCGCCTGGCTTGGGTAGTAGGGTAACAATATTTTCTTAGAATGGATTATCTTCCTGTCCTATTTTGTGAAATAGCCTCAAAAACATTAGTGTGAATTCATTTAAAGTCTGATAGAATTCAATAGTAAACTAATTCAACCCTGTGCTTTTTCTTTTTAGGATACATTTCCTATTTTACTTGAATCTTATGATTGTTATTAATCTATTTAAATGTTTTATATTCCTCTGGTTCAATTTTAGTAGATTTATGTGTCTAGAGAATGGTCCATTACTTTTAAATGTTCTGAATAATTGATATTTAGTTTTTCAGAATATTGCACAATGTTCCTGAGGAATTCAGTGGTATCTGTTTTAAGATACCATTTTCCCAATTATTTTATTTATTTGGGTTTTCTCTCTCTCTCTCTCTCTCTCTCTCTCTCTCTCTCTCTCTCTCTCTCCCTCCCCCACCTCTCAGAATGTCTTGGTTAAGATTTTTGCATTTTCTTCATAATTTCAAAATGCCAACTCTTTTTTCTCATTGACCTCATGCATTGTTCTTTTTTTGTTTTCATTGTGTCTTTTGTAATTTCTTTATTCCTACTCATTGTGGATTTAGTTTGTTCTTGCTTTTAAACCGTCTTGTGATGTTTTTCAAATGTATCATTAATTTATTGTAGTGATTTTTAAAAAGATGTTCCTCATGTTCTCAAGCATTTGTATACTTGGTCCCCAGTTGGTGATAATGTTTGGGGGTAGGCTTAAAGGGTGTAGCAACCAGAGGGTTAGTGTTATTGTTGGGGTTTAGGGTTAGGCTTAGGGTTAGAGTTGGGATGAGGGGCGAGATCTGAGGTTTCAAAGTCTCCCACCATCTTCTGTTCCTTCTCTGCTTCCTATTTCTGGCTTGTATGAGCCTTCAGTCCTCAGCTTCCAGCTCCCAAGGTCATCTGCCTACTGCCATGATTCCCCACTGTTATGGTGTTGAACTCTTATCCCTCTAGAACCAGAGTGACCAAATAAACTTTTTTCTTTTGTAAGTTTTCTTAGTCATGGTGTTTTATTACAGCAATAAAAAGTAGCTAAGTCTGTTGTGCGTTTGACTTCTTTTGTTATATAGGCAGGCATAACTATAAGCTTCCCTCTAGAACTATTTTTTTTTATATATACAACAGGTCTTGGTATACTGTGGTCTATTTTCATTTGACCTTTGGAGGTTTTAAAATGTACTCTATAATGTTTTATTGGTCCCGTATATTGTTAACCCCCATGTATTTGTATAATTTCTTTTGATTTTGTTTCATTCCCTTATATCTAAAAATGCCTGAAGTTATTTTACTTTTTTGAATTCATTGAAACATATTTTATGATATATTTAGGAAAACTAGACTGTCAGAATCACACACTACCATTGTTTGCTGGTTGATCTCTGTTTTATGTCCTGTAGTAATTGATTTTTAGGACTGTATGTTCTCTTTGTCAGTGCATGCACATTTATATAATTCTGATTTCATGATGGGCCTTTCCCTTAAGCAATATGCATTTCCCTTGTCTCTTCTAAGCTGTCCTCCAAGTCTATTTCTTCCTACTTGAAAACAGATATTCCTGCATGCTTACAGATTCCATTTTCTTGGGATATTGTTTGCCATTCTGGGTGTAATAATCTAGGTTGACAATTTTTTGTGTGTATATGGTTTGTTTGTTTCCCATGCCCTCCGGGGCTTTAGAATTTCTACAAAGGAACCTAATATATTGACCTTGTCTTGACCACATTGTTTGTCTCTTATAATTTGGGGAAGAAGTTGATTTGTAGGATTGGAAGGTGAGGATTTGAGGAATAATATCATTTAACCTAGGCTAGCCTCAAAATTTCTATGAAACTGGTGGTGCCTTTGGAATCCTGATCCTCCTGCCTCCACATCCCAGTTATAGGACTGCAAGGGTGTACTGTTGTGTCTGGCAACACTTCTTAATATTCTTTCTTTGCTGATATGTAACTGCAATGCATAGTGGAGAAATTCTATTCTGGCTATGCGTATTTGGGGTCACAAATGCCTGTTCTCTCTAAATGTCCATATCTTCCCTAGGATTTGGGAAATACTCTGCTATTTCACTGGATAGATTTTCTATGTTATTTTCATAGATATAAATTTTTAACTATCCACTCATGTGATTTCTTAGTGGTGCCCATGGGTCTTGCAAGCTGTTTTTTCTTTATCCTTCTCTGTGCTACTTTCTACACGTGGTGTTTCATTCATCCTGTCTTTCCCCTCACTTCAGCTGGCATATCAATGAGGCATTCAGCTGAGTTTTATATTTGATTTACCAAAGTTTTCATTCCAAGGTTTTTGTATGAGTTTGCAAACATCTCTATTTATTGAGTTGATTTTTCAGATTCTAAATTTCTGCTGTAATTTCTCTAGCTCTTAGTTTCCTTTTTGAATCCACTGACTATTTTTTTAAAAAAAAATCTCCAGCATTTTAACTTTGTCAGATATTTGGACTCAACTGGTAAAGAATTCTGAACTTTTAGAAGCATTTTGTGGCCTGTTAAAACATGTCTTGTGTTTCTGTGTTGAGGCTTGTTCATCTGTGGGGATGGATATCTCCACTTTTATTTCCTTGTTAAATGTTGATGGGGAAAGCCCATCTCAGAGAAGGTGGTGCCAGCCCTGAGGAGGTAGTAATAGGTTGCCTAAGAAGACAGATTAGTCCAGCCGTGGAGAACAAGTCAGTAAGCGGCGTTCCTCCACGACCTCTGCTTCAGTTTCTGCCTCCTAGAGCTCAACCTGGCCTGATTTTCCTTGATAAAGGATTCTCACCTGAAAGATTTCATAAAAAACTTTTCTCTCCAGATTGGTTTTGTTCAGTGTTGGTCACAGCAACAGAAAGAAACCAGGATAGAAGCCCATTTTCTCTTCGCTTTTTTTCATTTTGTTTTTTGAAATCATAATATAATTACATCATTTCTCCCCTTCCCTTTCCTCCCCTCAACTCCCCCATATACTTTTCCATACTGTCTTTCAAATTCATGCCTTCTATTTCTTTTACACACACACACACACACACACACACACACGTACATATGTATACTAATAGAGATAAAGTCAGGAGTGCATATCTGGGGTTCATCTTTGCCCATTTCAGTATTATACTTTATGACCTATGCTGGGGTCCTCAGAGATGCGGTATCCCTGTATTTCTCTCTACTGCTGCTGCTAAGAGTTGAATGTCTAGAGTGTGACTTCTGTCCTCTTTGGTCATGTCTGTTGGTGGCTGAATTACCACCTTGGTGGTTTTGTCTTTCCTGTTCTTTAAGTTGATTTTTGTGCCAAGGTTTATGAAAGACTGGGTCATGGCTATAGTAAGCTGCAATTTCTCCCAGTTTAACTGGTAGGGTAGTTTAGTGGCAAAATGTTCCCTGCAAATGCTTGAGGGTCCTATAATTATTTCTCACTTTCCACACAGAAAGGAGATAGGAAACAAGAATAGCATCAAAAATGAAATAGATACAGAAACACAGTAAAAATGACTAAAGGCAGCCACTGCACCACTAGTAGTACTGATAAGAAGAGGGCAAAAGGAATGTAAAATAAACTAAAATTGTAAGTTAAAATTAATAAAAGCAACAGGATCAATGGGAAAGAAAAACATAAAAATCCCGTTGAAGAATTGAAAAAAATAAGCTACCGGCTGCCATAATTCCTCTCACCTCTCAGTGCTTGGTTGGACATACAGTCTCAGCTCTGCCCTGTATTGCTCCATGGGCTGGTTGAGTGTGGTTTCTCCATAGTGAGGCTATATTCACTCCAGAGGCTTTTGCATGTGTCCTTGGAGATGTTCTAACCCAACAGCTTTGAAGGTATATATAAGGCACCTTCAGATCTCAGGCAAAGATGCAGCTAAAGTTGGAGGCATTGCAAGTTCCCAGGAACTTCAACAGCAAGTGTGCTGGACACATGATCTCTAGCCCTGGAGACCCTGACACGTGCACCTGGATCTGCTCTCCAAGCCACTCCAGCTGCGGTGTCTACACTGGGGGGACTCAGAGCTCACGCGTCTCAGATTCTCACTTTGCTTTCATCATCTGGAACTGGTCTCACTCCTGGCCACTGTGCCCACCACACTGGCACTCCCACATTCTGCAATATCTCATTTCCAAAATGGCTCCTGGGTCAAGCACTGAGAGAGGTGGTGAGCAAAGCATTAGGTCTTCCTCTCTGAATCTGATTTATCACACAACGGGAGTTATTTTCTGTGACCACAACAGCTGATCTGCAGCTATCATCAGAAGTAACAATGTTTGATGACTTACCTTACAACTGCAGCACACAAATGCAACTGTGTCTGTAATGGTGATGAGTCACCATGCAGGTTGCTGCTCTTGACATGGTTTTTCTATACCACTGCAAAAGCATTGCCCTGCAACACAGAGATTTCTTTTCCCACTTTCAGGAGGATGCTCCATAATCTTTGTGAGGCTATCAATAACTACAGCACTTTCGTAACCTTTGCTCCAGGCATACAACTTTGTGTGAGCATAGAACTTCACACAATATTCTCATTGTGAATCATGAGTTTAACAGATGACACAAAACCTCTGTCTTCTGAGGTATATTAAGATACTGGGGTAAAAAAATGTTTCAAAGACATATTTAAAATCAATATTAAATACTTGTGTTCCAGGTATTTTAGGATGAGTCCACTGTTGACATCTTTTCTGGTCCATCTCATATGATTCTGTGGTGATGTTAAGAGTTCAATGAAACAGGACCTCCATGGAAGAGGGATTAGCAAAGGGTGACTAATGAACGATCATTTATTAATTCATTCTAGACTAGGTTCTAGGTACCAGGGTATGAGCAGGAACTGTGGACACAGAGACTGTATAGCATCCTGCACATTGACTGTCTGGAGCCCAGTGACTAAAATCTCCTGTCTTCAAGGAACTCCTTCCTTCCTTCTTCCTGCACTGGACCCAGAACACATGAGTCATCTTTTAGTTTTAAAAGCTGTGAGAACCAAATGCTTTACTAGAATGAATTTAACCAAAAAAGCACGATCAACTACAAAGCTTTTCCCAGACCTGAGATTTATTGCTGAAAGTATTTTTAAAATTGAAAGTAAATTTTAAAACATTTTCATTGTTTTTCTAAACCTTAAAATATTCTAAAGAAAATATAATTGTTTTCATAGATGTCAATCAAAAATCAGACAGTGTCTTCTACTTTATTTTCATAAGGTGGCTCTAGAGTGACTCTTGGCATGGATGTGTCATTAGCCATATTATTCTAGTCATGTGTTACCGACTTGCTCATGAAAAGTGAAGTGCATGCCCAGGAGGCTATTTCCAAAATACTGGAAGCAGTGTTCTGATGCTGCCCTCTTGAGGGTAAAGAGATTAGTGCCCCAAGTAGGAGGTAAGCGGGAGAACAGTCTGACAGTAAGGCAAGTTTTGAAGGGAAATTTTGTTGTAGGTTTACTATATATTGTTGTTAAAATAACTAATGATTTTAAATGATAGAATACTTCCACTAATAGATTTGATGAACATAATTCTGAACTGATGTTAACTGGGAAAAATGAAAAAATACAATGATTTTGAAACTAGATAGTAAATGTTTGATAATCTAATCCCAGTTCTTTCCTCTTTTATATAATCATTCCTTTAGGCACTGTATGGATAACAAGAGAAAAAAAATAAAATGTTAGCAGTTATTTTCTTTCTTTTTTATATGTATAAATTTATTTTACCAAAATGAAAGTGTAACATGATTTTCAACTAATATTTTACACATAATTGCTTGTATCTAATCAGAAATGTTAATAAACAAAGTACCATAATTTACAGTATTGTCTTATTCTTAATTGGCACCATACTACATTGTGAATGCATGCATGGCTACTTTTATGTAAAAGGTTAGCTGCTTACAATTTTTGTTTGTTGTTTAGAGACAAGCTTTAATTATATCACTCATTCTTCTCTAGAACTCATCACACAGCTCCTGCTAGCTTCAAACTCCATATCTTCCTGCTTCTGCCGTTGGATACTTAAATTGTAAGTATATACCACCATACTCAGCCCAGACTTTTATAATAAAATGATTCAGCAATAAATGTTACCACACATCTCTTGCTTTGCCGTACCTCACATGCTGTCTGGCATCTAAGAGGAGGCAATGAATGTTCACATTAAAAAAAAAAATGTGAATCTGAAATAGGGAAATGTTTCCCTTAGGATGAAATACAAACTGTAAGCTTTGATGACATTATTACGTGAGTCCTAAGAAGGATACATGAATTTGTTCCTGCCTGTCTCACTAAGTGGGATTGCACAACTCATCAGTTCTTAAACACTCTACTATGACTTGATTTTTGTAAGTGTCGTCTTTCTGATGTAAAAAAATGTTAAAGCCTGGTGAAGCATTCCATGGGTGTAAAACTCAAATATGTTTACAGTGTTCTGGTTTCTATCTCTAAACCACAAAAATAAATAAGTAGATAAACTTTTGGTCAATAATTTTAGAGAAATCAACTTTTGAAAATTAGTTTTTTAAATTGGTGGGGATTATTTCATTTGCTTTATCTGTTTTTCTACTGAATTACTTCCTTTCTATATGATGTGAAATCACTTTGAATAACCTGATTAATTATTAAATTACCCTTACTATGCATTAATATTTTATATTTACTATGTTTACTTTTACAGAAATATTATTCAAGTTTTTATGAATTAATATTTTAATCTAACATGTGAATTACTATGTAAATGGTTTCTTATAGAACTGAGTTGGTCAAGAAATTAAATACTATTTTTAATATAGCAAGCAGGAATGAATTTATTTTATAAGGATATGAAGACTATAATTCAAAATGTTTGAACACACGCTTCCATGTTTATGATGCTAAAATTTGGTTAAAGTGATGTTAGTCTGTTTGTCTACATGCTCCATGGGAAAGTGAAGTCATGTCTGCATAAATGCCAGTATTTACATTAGCATTACTTTCTCAAGGAGTGCGTACTCAAACATCTTTGTATTCCAATACACTTAATTGTTTAAAAATTCCCTTTTTCCTAATGAGATTTGAATCCTTGTGTGTTTGTCTTTGGGTTTTATATTCATGTCTATGAAATATTATGACTTAATTTCTGCCAAAAATGTAAAAACTGGGTTCACATCTCTTTTGCCTGTGAATATGTAACTCATAGTTGCCATATGTTTTCTAAAAATGAGTTGTCTCCAATGTATGTAGATCCATGCTCATGTGAGGAAACCTTGGGAGAATCTCTCTCCTGTCTATTTTGCTGCCATTTCTCTGTGTATTATGTTACTGATAAAACTGACTTGTTAATTTACTATAGCTTTATGGGAGATCTTTAAAGTACATGTTGAATCCTCCAACATTATTCTTTTTCTCTTCTCTTTTGCACTTTATTGTGTTATCTATACTATGTCCTTTGCTTTTCCATGATTATTTTAATACCATATTGTCTATTCCTATAGATTCCAGTTACTTTGAATCTATAGCTCAAGTTGCAAATAATTGCTACACTGATGAACTTTATGATCACTTAATATAAAACACCTTTCCGCTTAAATAGTCATCCGTTTTCAGTTTTTCACGTTCACATATATATCTTATATTAACTTTGAGCACAAGAATGAAGTTTATTTTGTGCTATACTAAGCAATTGTGTGTGTGTGTGTGTGTGTGTGTATTTCTGGAAGCCTGTACATTGTACATGCAAAACAAAAACAAAACAATAACAATTAAAGAAAAGTCTCTACCACTGCTCCACATGCTTAACCCCTAAAGTATCTCTTCCATATTAAGGTTTTTTTGAGTTGTATAGTTGTTGAGCAAAACTTCAGTCTGCAGCTTGCAGATGCAAAGTGATGCTCCCAATTCTGCCTCCTAAGTTGCTAGGCAACAGGTTTGAACCACCACACTAGGAAAGGATAGGACTTTTGTGAGGGCAGTGCTTTGTTTTATTCTATTGTTTTTTTTTCATTTCTAACCAATTGCTAATCACTATTGGAAAGCAAGTAACTTTTATTTGAATTGAGCTGTTCAACTTTGAAAATTTTCTTATCAATTCTAAGTCAATTTCTTCTGTTCTATTCTTTGTCATTTTCTATATGGGCAATCATATTTTCTGGAGATTAAAAAAAGCAAGAGAGGCTTTTTTTTCATTTTTACAGTTTGACATTTTACTTCTTTTCTCTTTATTGAATTGGTGGGGGTCTCCACTAAGTTGTATGATGGAAGTGATGAAGCACTGTGGAAGCCAGAGCACAAGCCGAGAGAATTATTTTACTGTATTTATACCTTCTTGTTGGAACCACTGCCTTCCAAATAACGACACAGAGACTTCTTATTAATTATGAAAACTCCATCTATAACTTAGGCTTGTTCAAACTAACACTTATAACTTAAATTAGTTATAATTTAACTTATATTAGTCTATGTTCTGCCACATGGTTCATAGCTATTACCTCTCCTCTTGCACATCCTGCTTGTGTCTCTGCCTTTCTTCTTTCCAGAGTCCTCTCTGTCCCTGGAAGTACTGCCTAGCCTCTTCCTGCCTAGCTAGTGGCCATTCAGCTCTTTATTACATCAATCAGAAGGGGCCCTGGCAAAGACACATCTTCATAGTATAGACAAATATTTCAGAACATTTTATTCCTTCCACGGCATAGATTCTTGTCATTCAACTCAGATCATCAGGCACGGCAAACCACTAAACTCTCTTAGTGGTCTGATAAATAAAAGGTTTTGCTTTCTCCCTTAAGAGGAAAGTGTCCTGTTTCTGCCATTTAATGTACTGTTAGATTTGATCTTTCATAAATATCTTTTATTAACTTAACTAAGACAAATCCTCTGCATTGTCGATGTACTAAGGATTTTATTGTAAATGTATATTAGATTTCTGTCAAATTCCTTTAAAATTTATTTGTATGATCATGTGATTGTTCTTTTTTAACCATGAAAATTATATGTTGGGTCTCACTAATTTTAGAATGGGGAAACAGCTTACATTTTTAGAATGAAGATGGCTTAGTCATGACATATTTCTTTGGGGACATTTTTGTATCTGAATTGTTGCCATTTTGGGAAGTGCCTTGTACTTTGGTCATGGGAAATATTTGTAGATAGGATTTTTCTTTCAGGGTCTTTTTCTGGTTTTGGAATTAGATTAATGTCAACATGATAAAATGAGCTTAAACATAATTCCTATTTTATTTTGAAAGACATTGCAGAATACAATTATCTCTGTTAATTTTGAATAAAATTTCCCTTTTGTGTCTCATTTTTTCTTTTTCAAAAGTTTTTCATTATCTTAATTTCTTATGTATAATTATTATATATAGTTGTAATATATATATTAGTGTTTCTATATTTATGTTTTATGTGTGTGTTGTTTGCTTCCTTGAGTTCAGTTTAGTAGTTTCTGTCTTTTAGAAACATCATCTCATTTCACATATCAATACATTTATCAAACAAATGTAATGAGTTTATGTCCCTAAAAGAGAAGGTATCAGGAAGACCCTGAGTATCCATGAGATCAGTAGTAATGAGCCCCGTTTCTCATCATTACATATGGTAATTTGTCAGGTCACATTCTGTAGGAGGAGGGTCTGTTTGTTCTTCCTGGCCGCCCTAGCTTAGCCCTAAAATAACCACACAGAAACCGTATTAGTTAAATCACTGCTTGGCCCATTAGCTATAGCTTCTTATTGGCTAACTCTTACATCTTAATTTAACCCATTTCTATTAATCTGCATATTGCCACGTGGCAGTGGCTTACCAAGGAAATTTTCCGGCATCTGTTTCCAGCGGATCCATGGCTTCTCCCTGGCTCCACCCTTCTTCCTCCCAGCATTCAGTTCTGTCTTCCCTGCCTACCTAAGTTCTGCCCTATCAACTAGGCCAAGGCTGTTTCTTTATTCATTAAGAAGAATCATCTCACCTTTAGGCAAGTTCAGCAGTCATTTCTCTGTGGGTACTGCATGCCCAGTTAAGCAGTCTAGGCAAGAGCAGTTTCTTGCCCAAATGGCTAACCAACTCCATAAGGAGCCTCTCCGATGCCCATCTTCCTCTTGAAGTAATTGGTGCTGCCAGGAGCAGATGTGACTCATTGTCCTAAAAAGTCCTAACTTCTTAAAACATTTTAAATACCATATTCTGTAGTCTTTGAAAGGTTTGAAGAATGCCTATCCATCTGAAATGTATCTCTCTATACATTTAGAAAATCTGACTAACATGACTACAGGTTTGACTATTTTAGATGATTATCTATTAACCTATATTTCTTAATTATACATTATATTTTTAAATAAACTACACAAACATAATACCTTAATCAAAGGCAGAAATATAAATATAACAAGATTGACCTTAAATTTGTATCAATAAACCAAGATCTATACCAATGCAAATTATTCTTATCTATATCAACATCAAAGACTGGAGATATGTGCGGAGAATTCTGAAAACATGAGAAAACTCCAAGAAAACAAGAGTCTTGTAACCTCCATTCCTTCTAAGCATGGATTTATTCTTAGAATATGCTTTCCTGACCATTGCAGGTGTAATAACTCAGGGTAGGTTTGATTCAGGTTACACATTGTTCTTACTTTTGTAATTCCAAAATGTTTCCAAGCATGGATTATCCTGTGACAGTATACAGTACTAAACACGTGAGAACGAGCCTTGCCCTTGTGACTGTATACAGCTTGAACTCAAGTGAACTTTGTTCATGTGACCTTGCCTAACTCTCAGAATATCATCACGATATAAATCATCTGATGCCCTGAATAAAATAGGCTCTTGCATGAGACTTTATTCTGCCTCATTTTTAGGCTCCATTTGCTCATGTTTGTGCCACTAATTAGAAGGGTAACTTACAGTAATTTATGTCCTCTATCAACCTTTTGTGTCAACAACACTAGAGGCTTATGAAATTCATTAATTTTTTTCAAATAGTTCAATTTTTGGCTATCTTGTCATTTTCAACTTTTAAAAAATTTATGCTTCTCACAAATGTGTTTCATTAGATAGCCAAAAAATTGAATCAATGACAATAAAAGTCAGTACTTTCAAACTATAAACTACACTGGAAATAATAGCAGAAAGTTAACTGAAAATAATTCTAGATGGGAGGGAAGGTTAGAAGGCACAGCTGGAGGTCCATTGGCATTCAAACTTAGATTAAGCTACACATTAACAGAAACAAGAGATACCCTGTCTCAGTGAGGTAGAAAGTGAGAACGAAACCAGACAAAGGTGAGCATATTATTTAAGAATGACTTTCATTTCTGATGATGTCTGTCTTAGTTTGCTTTCTATTGCTGTGATACACACCATGATCTAAAAAACAACTTGGAAAGAAAAGGGTTTGTTTCATCTTATGATTTCCAGGTCACAATCCATCACTTAGGGAAGTCAGGGTGGGAGTTCATGGAACAAGCAGGGCTAAATTGAACAGAAGTATGACCATGAGTCCAATAGTGGCATGATGTTGTCACAATAACCAATTACTTTCTTTTTGCATTGAAGGACCACTCCACAATATGAAAGTCATGCTGACTAGGTTAACTGGGACAAAAACATGTGGTTGGCTAGAACTCATGCCCTAAAGAAATATCTAACAATAAACATAGCAATAAACTGCTCCCTAAGTCCTTTATACCCTCATTATAGAAACCTCTTTTTGTAGTCAATGGTGATTAATACAGAGACCTACAGATGGTCAATATACAGAAAATCAAAGACACCAAGGACAGGGCATTATTGTGGGAGAGGAGAAGAAATAATGTGTGAGCAAAAAGCAGTAGATTTCAACAGCAAAATATTATTTGCTGGTCATTGCAAGACTATTGCACACATGAACTCAAAGCTTTGACTATATATACAGACCTACGTGAAATTAAGCTTGACAAAAATCCGTCATAGATAGGGGATGGAATTGTGAAGCCCCACCTGATCTGAGGAGATATTGGTAAGTGACGCTTGTGGAGGAGGAAGATTCAGTCTTCAGAAATTCATCTCAGAGAGGCTATCATACTAGATAGTTTTACACTCATGCTCATACAAGCAATAGTAAATGGACTCCATGGTTCTTTTTGAAAAGAATACATGGAATTGGAAGACAAAGGTGGTAGGGTAGAGGAAACTGAGGAAAAGGAATAGGAGTAGAATTGATCAAAACACATTATGTGCATGAGTGTAACTCTCAAACAATAAAGAAATTTAATCTCCATTTTAAGTAGGGGTTGCTGTTTTATCTTTGAACCACTAGCTGGGATACGTTACATGCAGGGAGAACACAAAATCTAAGGTTATGTAAATCATTAGGACTTCGTTCCTCACAACCTTGAATAGGACATCTCATCACCTATCTTAACACATGTCGGACCAGGACAACAAGTTATAACCAAGCAAGGAAATAGTGTTGACATGAGTGAAAAGATTGGACACCATAGAGTTTAAAACATTCATTGTTCTGAACTAAGATTGTTGCAAAGAGAGGGTTGCTTGTTTGTCCTTGCTGCCTGGCTAGCTTAGCCCTGAAATAACCACACAGAAACTGTATTAATTAAAACACTGCTTGACCCATTAGCTCTAGCTTCCTATTGGCTAACTTATATTAATTTAACCCATTTCTAGTAATCTGTATATCACCACATGGCAGTGGATTACCAGCAAAGATTCTAACCGGAGTCTGTCTCAGGCAGAGGATCCATGGCATCTCTCTCCTACTCTGCCTTTCTTCCTCCCAGCATTCAGTTCTGTCTTCTCCGCCTACCTAAGTTCTGCCCTATCAGGCCAAGGCAGTTTCTTTATTCGTTAACCAATACAAGCAACACACAGAGGGAACTCCCACACCATAAGATCCAACCAAAAGACAATGATTTGTTTAAAATAATGTATTGGGTTAAAATTAGAACCAGACTCAGGACCTAGCTATTATAATTGTTTCATCTAACACTTTTCTTTGCAAGGTTGTTGCTCTCTGTCTGCAGGCCAGTCAGGAGGGTAAGCCATAGATTGTGGGCAGATGGAAGAAATTTTAGAGAACAGGTGGTCCTTGTCTTCCACACAATAGCCACAGTACTAATGTCACCCCCATCAGGAGATGCACAGCTGTGTTCCTAAAGTAAAATTTTTATCAGTCTAGGAAGTTACCAGTAGGTTACACCTCATCGTCCTGTCACTGCCATTGAAAATTAAGCATTTTGTAACATTGAAAACTTACGACTTGCTATGTTACTGCAGTTTGACAGCTCTCAGCTATTGAAGAGGGAGATGATATTTGCAGCCTATTAAAAGGTCATAATTCCTTAGTAATATAATGGACATAGTAAATGGAGTTGCTGTATGAAGTAGGGGAATCAGCGTAAGTGTCCAAGATCTTTGGGATAGAGACATATCAAACCAAGTGTTCATATGTTAAAAATACTTTAGTACTGCCACAGCTTTAACACAGCTATCATAATATGTTAATGTGAAAATGTTGGAGCTGGAGAGATGGCTCAGAGGTTAAGAGCACTGGCTGCTCTTCCAGAGGTCCTGAGTTCAATTCCCAGCAATCACATGGTGGCTCACAACCATCTGTAATTAGTATAACGAGATCTGCTGCCTTCTACTGGTGTGCAAGCATACTTGCAAGCAGAACACTATAGACAAACTAAATAAATTAATCTTTTAAAAATGGCATAAAGAAAAAAATAGATAACTTATGCAGCTATTTGAATGAGAATGCCTCCCCTAGACTCAGGTATTTGAATACTTGACCCCTAGAGGACGGTGCTGTTTGGGGAAGCTTAGAAGCTGTAGCCCTGTTGAAGGAAGTGTGTCACTGGAATCAGGTTCTGAGAGTGGAAACCTTACCCACATTTGGTTTGTTTGTTCTGCTTTGTGCCTGCAATAAAGGATGGAACTTCTCAATTTCCTTTCCAACCACCATGCCTACTGCCTACTGTTATGCCTTTTTGCCATGGTGGATTCCTATTCTTTTGGAACCATAGGCCAAATAAACTCTTCTTTCTGTAAATTGCCTTGGTTATTTGTTTTATTACAGCATCAATGAGCAACTAATATGGCTTACAAAACAATTATTCTTACAGATAAAGCAGCTTTTACCTTGCAAAGCTATGAACAGTGTCATGAAAATCAAGAACTATGGGAGTGAAATAGAGAAAATATAGGAAAGATTCTAAGCATGAGATGATCATAGAATAGGTTAGGGTGAGAGACTAAAATGCTAACTGTGGAAATTCATTGAAGGAGTAAAATGAACATCTAAGGTATTTGAAGAAAAGGAGGTACAAGAGCAAAGGTTGGGGTACACTGACATAGACTGGAGACAGCCTTCAAAATCATTTTGAATTTTGAACCAAAACTAAAATATGACAAAGATTTTACAGATAAAAATATTTTCATTTATGTAAAAATTAATTTCACTTATACAAAAATTATAGAATTGCTTTAAGATTCTTATCATGCTGCTATCCTTGAAGTTAACCTGTGAGCCCCACCTGTCAAGGACCAGGTAGCTTCTTGGAAAGCTGGGAGTTTGTAGTTCTTAAAAATAGCAACAAAGCCTCATACGAAAGTATGGTGGCCTATGTGTTTTGTCTATATAAGCCCAGACAAAACGTCTCTAAGGACCACTCTTCTGGAAAGGTCCAGGGAGTGATCTTGACCAAATTCCATCCATATGAAATTTTAATATAAACTTGCTTTAATTTGTCCAAAATGGTAGAACTGGTAATGTTTTTTCAAAGTATTTCTCTGGCAAACGTTAGGATTGACATTACACAGAAACAAATCTCCCATACAAAATGAAAATTCATACATAAAGGGGCTTGAGCAATGCTTCAGTTGGTGAAATGCTTTTTATGCAAGCATTAGACCTGAGCTGGGCTCCCTAGGATGCATATAAAAAGGCCAGGCGCAGCAACATGCATATGTAAACTAAGCACTGGGGGAGGCAGAGTTGAGGGGTCCCTAGAATTCACTGGTCCACCAGACAGCCTAGCTGAATTGTTAAGATACATGGTCAGTAATACAGAAAGGAAGAAGGAAGATTCAGGATCTGACCCTTCACCTCCACATGCATGCACACACACACATTCATTCATAAACTTTTTGGAAGAGAAGTTATCTTCCTTGCTATCTCTTGGCTATGAATTTCATGAAATAGTACAGGATTACTGGCCTGCCAAAATGTGATTTAAATGAACATGAACTTTGTGAGAAACACGCAAAACCTAGTGCTGAAGAACACAGAGTAAGTAGCAAATCTTTCAAAAGAAGAAGCATCAATGTGCACAAATCTATAATCATCTCTCTGGAAAAGAATTGTTATGCAAAAATCAGGAGGATTTTTCTTGTTTGCTCTTTGGTATGATCTAAAAGTCAGTTTTTTTTTCCTTAGGATCACTCTTTATCAACACAACAAAGAAGGAATAATTCAGAATAATTTCAATACCAAAGGGGAGTGAAGTCATGCTCTTAACTCCTGCTCAGGCTGCTTGGCTCTAGGCCAGCACAGGAGTTACAGGCACTGCTAAGGTCTCTCCTTCAGCCACACCTGGCTTCTCTGGGAGCCCTAGGCTAAGCAAACAATTCCATCCCCAGCACATACTTCTTTACAGGAGAGAACTGTGTATATACCACCCTGGGGCCACAATTTTCCATGCCTAAGACAAGGTTAGTTTTTTTCCTCTGCATTGATTTTATCAATTGTACCCTCTATGAACAGTTTTTCAGAGCTGAAATTCTTCCAGCTCATTGGCACAGCATTTAGATTTTGGTCAATTTGTCCCCTCAGGAACTTTGCAATAAGTCTTGCCACATTTCCTTTTGATTGACATAGACATACCACTTTACCTTTCCTTAATCTTCTCTAGATTACTTTAGCACTTTACAAACTGGATTTCTATGACAAACTTGATTTACACGCTGGCCTAAGTAATCAAATCCCCCACAGCCATTCCTACCCTTTAAATATCGTGCCCTACCACAAGATTAAGCAAAGCCATTGAAGCTCTATAGCAATCTCCAGGTCCCTATAGAATTAACATTTTCCTTACTTCTCACTGAACACAGTTATATCGTGTCTGGTGAAATGGACATCAAACACTGTTTCTTGCTAGTCTGTTCCTCTTCTATTGTTCCCCAGTCCCTCATGTGCATGGGGATCTCTGCCTGTCATCACAATTGTGCTTTGTGGTTGGTTTAAGCCAGTCTGTGAGACTTGTGTCTCTTATATTGCTTCAGATTATGTAGAACTTGTCTAAAAGGTGCAATGAGCAGTTACACCACAATTTCTTCATTTCTGCCTCACTCAGACTGATCCCACCTGCTCATAGTCCCATAGTGTCAGAAGCCAAACTGGCTTTCATTTACTGCTCAGATGTACTTCTCAGCTCAAGCAGTTCAGAGCCAATATAGTGCCTGTCAAACCTAATTTCTTGTACTAGGCCATCATGAAGGCCTCCATATTCGTATTGAATAACGATTTTCCTTTCCTCTATATTAAAAATTGGATTTCTAATCACTGTTGACTTATCTCATCTTTTTTAAAACAAACCAGTTCTCATGGATTTCAAGTTATGGGATCCTCCTCAAAGAAACTTTTTAATAAAGATATAACTTGTACTCAATTTTCCTTTTGGCCTCTTGGTCCAAAGTAATTTCATGTTAGCATGTCCGTTTCATCTCTCATTTATAAAATGTCCTTGCCAAGTCGGAGGCTAATGTGGAGGATGCCAGCCATATGTCCACTTTCCTTTGTGGGCTCCCCCTCACGTAAGAAAGTTTCCACTGAGCTGCCATATTGGCCTTGGTTGTATGCCTCATTAACTGCAGCAGGGGCCTTGCAATAACTGCAGCATCTTCCCATTAGTGCTATTCTCAGGAGCTGCAATGCATTCTATTCTTTTAACTGTTTCAAGGTAGCCACATACTTATTTGAAAGGCTCTACTCAGCAAGAATCATGCCACTCTAATTCATGCAGAAGATAGTCACCCTGTCATCTCCCCTTCTCCCAGGATGCTCCGCTTCTGATAACTTATCATTAGTTGCATGCCTTACTATCCACATGCTCATGCAACTGCTGCTATAGCAACAAGACACACCATGTAGAGGAAGACAGTTGTGTTAGATACCCACATAGATGCTCCACCCTTAGTTCACTCTTGGTTACAAAAAGCACAGATAATAGGTTAGTTATAGAAACATAGGACCTCGAGTATCTGCATCACCACAAAGTGCCACCCCATCATGGATCATCATGGGATCCCACTTTCAATTAACCCCTTGCTTTTTATATACTTAAATACATCCCCAGATCACTTCTGTTTAGGAGGTAAGAGGAGAAATAGATGAAACTAGAGATGAGGCCTTCTACCCATTCTCCCTCCAACTACTAAATAATGTCTGTTGCTCTGTTACCATTAGTATATACCTGCCCATCACTGTATTTTTCTGTTCTAGCTGCCACGGCTTCTGGGATAAGATGGTCTTGTGGTGTGACTAGAGGGGAAACAAAGGAACCAAACAACAGCCATGGCAAATCATTCCTCAATAAAGGAAAAGAACATGACTGCCTTGTGTTAAACAATCTGTTGGACATATGGGTTCAGAGTGAAAATAACTCTCTGCCTAGGGCCATGTGACTTCATGTAGCCTGACCTATCTTAGAAGTTTCCAGGGCTAACCTCTGCAATGGAAAAGGTCATTGTCACTGCACTTGACTAGGTTTTATTTTATTCTGAGGGCCACCTATTTGTTTCCCATAGCAAAGAATCACTTACATGATTTATTGAAAACCTTGACATCTGATTCATCTCATGCTGCATCTAAGAGAAGAGGCATATTTCTGAATGATGTGTTATACTAGAATTTTTAAACAGTACAGTTATTATAACACCAGCACAAATAATACCATTTGAAAATTTATTGGGATGATCATATAAGTGAGTATAATTTTCTTGATGGGTCCATAAGTATGAAGCTATTTGATTATGAGTGTGTTTACATTTTATGATGCCTATGATGCAGTGAGAGAAGTAAAACCTCACAGAAATAGCATGTAAATAGTACAGATAAATAGTATCAAAACTAAAAGTATATAAGGCTAACATTCTTTAAATCATCACTAGATGGTACTATATAACTGACTCAGTATAGTGTAATCTTTCTATGGTTTGTTTTTCTAAATTTCAGGCATCTTTTCTCTATATAACAGCCCTAGTTATCCTGGAACTTGCTTTGTTGACCAGGCTGGCCTCCAACTCATAGAAAATCACCTGCTTCTGCCTCCTGAGTGCTGGAGTTGAGATTAAAGGCATGCGCCCACTATGCCCAGCTTTCTTTTTAATATTTTTTTGAGAATTGAATTCCCACATCTCCTTCTCTCTCCAACTCATTCCATGTCCCCCACAAATATTCCTCTCAATTCATGACACCTTCTTTTTCAATTAGTGTTGAAAAACTAACACACACACACACACATGCACGCATGCACACATGCACGTGCACAAATACAAGCTGCTGAACCTTCTTCTTTAATTAATGATGTTGTGTCTCCTTCCTCTCAAAGGCTCCTCTTCTCTCAGAAGCTATTAATTCCTGTAGTTTTATCTAGGGATGGGGCCTTGGGGGATTTCCCCTAGCCATATTGAATGTCAGTTAGTGTTGTCATTGTGCATGGCTTAGCTAGGCAACCATATTTTTGAGGTTTCATGGGTTCAGCTTCTCTGTCACCTCTAGAAGACACTGTGACACAGTAGATCTTCTGGTCATCTGACTTTTCCAATGCTTCCACATCTTCTTTGATGATGTTCCCTGAGCCTTGGGTATAGGAGTTGCATTTTTAATGGATCAATAAGAATTGGGCACCCCATTGTCAGTTGTAGATTTGATGAATAAAGTAAAGTTAAAATAATAAATAAACAACCTGTCAGCCTGGCATGACTGTGACCAAATAGGTGACATAATTACATCAAAAGGAAGAAAGGTTTATCTTGTTTCCTTACTTCAGGAGTGTCAATCCGTGATACTTGATCCTTCTGCTTTGGGCCTGTGGCACAACATCACATCAAGGTGGGACCACCTGGTAGAGGAGACGGCTCACATTGTGGTGACTGAAAAGCACAGACAGGAGGGACCAGAGTCCCAGTAGGCCCTTCAAAGGCATGCCCCAGTAGCTAACTTCACTCCACTAGGCGCGCTGCCCGTAAATGCTCTTCTGCCCTGATCCTAGTATCAAACTATAGCAAGCATTTATAATTTATAAGTTTATTCAGATATATCATAGCGTTAAGAACCAAACAATATTGGGATACAGTAGTAAACACTGGTAATCCCAACTATTGACAAGGCAAGCCAAAAGGATCACAAATCCAGGTCTAGCCTGGGCGACAGAATGAGACATTGTCTCAAAATAAATAAAAATAAAAGCAAAAAGCTGGGACCAGGATAATTCAGTGATGGAGTAAGTAAGTTACAAAACTCAAGGCCCTAGGTTAATTCTTCAGCACAATCAAAAATTTTACAGCAATAGTTCCTATACTTGCAATAAAAAAGTAAAAAGTAAGATTTAAAATATATAATGTGTTCACTTGAAAAAAAGTAGACCAAAACCCAAAGAAATGTGTAACGCCATAACAATCTCTCATTTCAAACTAAATAAATATTAAATTTAAACCTGAAACATTATTGAGAAATATTTTAAAAAGCAGAACCAGTCTTATGGAAAAATGAGGTACTATGAAGATATTAACTTTCCTGCATTAACATAAAATTCAGATAATCATAAAAAATTTTTGAAACTTAAACTAATTTTAAGGTTAGCCTGAAAGAAAGAAAAATGGGAATAAATTACACAAAAATATAAATAAACAAGGAAAGATGTTCTGTTAAATGTTTACATGGTACACAATTCATGTTTTAATAATTGGTGAC
Source organism: Ondatra zibethicus (assembly GCA_004026605.1). NCBI lineage: Eukaryota > Metazoa > Chordata > Mammalia > Rodentia > Cricetidae > Ondatra > Ondatra zibethicus. Next base: position 3,254 of record PVIU01012811.1, on the reverse strand, counting down.
TGAAGACAGAGGACCAGACTGCTGCACAGAGTGCGTGGCGCAGAGGACTGTCTTGTCCACATTAATGCTGTAGTTTATAGTATTAGTGGATTCATATAATAGCTCAGAGGATGCATCGTGGAGCTGAGTCCCTGGATAAAATACAATCCCAACACTGATTGAATGTGTCACATTGGAAAAATAATCTCATTTAGCCTAAATTTCTACATGTATAAAATAGGGATAATGAAATCAACAACCTATTTGTAGAATTAAATTATGAATAGTTTATTTAGATGACCTTTCTAATCTAGATGCAGAGCCTAGTAGCTGTAAATATGATGGATGAAAACTGTTTCTGCAAATAAACTTACTTTTTATCTTCCTATTAATCCAGACAGCAGAAAAATTCATGGCTACATTATAGAAAGATATACTGCCTAAAATACAACAAATTGCTAAGATCAATAAGGAAAATCAAATCTAGCAGAAAAATAAAGGAGACCAAGAGGTTCTTCAGTACTTCCATGTGGTGGCACAAGCCAGGTGCACTAGAAGGTTGAGAAGAATGGGAACTCAGAGCTGTCTTCTAACATAGTTAAGTGCAAGATCAGCCTGCTCTGCTTCAGACTCTGTCGCCAAAAAAGGAGAGAAGAGAAGCGGAAGGAAGGGGAGGAGAGGGAGAAAAGATGAGGGGGGGAGCAGAAGTGAGGAGAAGATAAAGGAGGGGGAGGAGAGAAGGGAGCAGGAGATAGAGGACAGGGAAGGAGAGGAAGTGAGGAAATGAGAAGAGAGGGGAGGAAGGTAGGTAGTGGTTCATTTTTTGTAATCTCAGGACTCACAATGTGGAAACAGAAGGATGATGAGTTTGAAGCTAGCCTATGATACATTGCAATAATCTGTCCAAATAAATATTTAAATAAATGAAATAGGAATAGAAATCAGCATGGAGTACTTGCTTGATATGTCCATCTCCAGCATTACAAACAAAATAATAGTTAAATTAAAAGATGCCCACTATCACTAACAATTGGAGGACTGTGTATCAAATAAAGTTATATGACAATTGAACCTAAAACACTGATAAAAAGAAAAAACAGGTTTGTACATGTAGTGGAAGGAAAATGAATTAAGGATGACACTGCTAAAAGTCCAAAGGCCACTGACTGGCCATGAGCGTGCGTGATCCGAAAATTCAGATGTGCAGTTAGAACAGCAAATTCAAGTACCACCTGAGGTATGCAGACATCTCTAATTTACAAAAGACTTCCTGGTCTCCATGCTCAAATTACAGGATGCTCAGGAAATCATTGAAACTGCTGAGAATTTGGGGTGGTAGCTAGGACCTGCTCACCATTGGGGTACAAAAATACTGTCCAGGCTCAGAAGAATGGCTTGCCTCAGATTATTATCTCACTTGGCTAAGTACAGAACATGTCACATAGATTTCATTATTCTGTAAGAACAGCTAGCCCACCAAGTCAGTATCTCCATATTAGAGAGAATCCATATTCTGGTCCAAGCTGTAATTTGTGACCACCTAGGTATTGGCAGAAGTCACAAAATAATCCCACACTAGTTCAGAATTATGTATAATAAAGGGTTATTTATTTAGGGGAGATCACTGTCCTAGATCACAGTCCTCTGCACAAACGGAGAACAGGAACAGAGTCTAGCAACCAGAAGCAAGAGCTGGAAGCAAGAGAGTAAGCACATGCTTTAGAGCTGTATTTATAGTAAAAGAGATCACTCCCAAGTGGACTGGTATCTTTTTTTTTATTGAACTCTACATTTTTCTCTGCTCCCCTTCCTACCTCTCCCCTCTCCGTCAACCCTCTCCCAAGGTCCCCATGCTCCCAATTTACTCAGGAGGTCTTGTCTTTTTCTACTTCCCATGTAGATTAGACTATATGCCTCTTTTAGGGTCCTCATTGTTGTCTAGGTTCTCTGGGATTGTGATTTATGGGAAGGTTTTCTTTGCTTTATGTTTAAAAACCACTTATGGGTGACTACATGTGATAATTGTCTTTCTGTATCTGGGTCACCTAACTCAAAATAATGTTTTCCAGCTCCATCCATTTGCCTGCAAAATTCAAGATGTTATTATTTTTTCTGCTGTGTAGTACTCCATTGTTTAAATGTATCACATTTTCCTTATCCATTCTTCAGTCAAAGGGCATTTAGGTTGTTTCCAGTTTCTGGTTATGACTAACAATGCTGCTATGAACATAGTTGAGCACATGTCTTTGTGGCATGATTGAGCATCCTTTGGATATATACCCAAAAGTGGTATTACCGGGTCTTAAAGAAAGTTGTTTCCTAATTTTCTGAGAAATTGCCACACTTACATCCAGAAGGGCTGTACCATCTTGCATTCCCACCAGCAATGTTCCCACCAGCAAATGTTCCCTTTACCCCAGAATCTCTCCAGCATAAGTTGTCATCAGTGTTTTTGATTTTGGCCATTCTTACAGGTATAAGATGGACTGGTATCTTAAAGGCTATTAGCTGAAAGAGTGGAAAGAGCTCCTACAGCATCTAAGCTTGGAAATTTTAGTTCTCTGGTTGAGAACTGTTTTTTCATTCTTATCATCTCTTTCTATCCTTCCCTCCCTCTCTTTCTTCCTTTCTCCTTCTCTCCCTTTCCCCTCTCCCTCCTCTCTCTTGCCTCTCCTCTTTCTTCTCTCCCCTTTCATTTCCTTCTCTCCTTCTGTTTCTCCAAAGAGAAAAAAATGGCAAATTTTAATAAAACTAAAAGAGAAGTGCATAAATTACTAAATCACCTCCAAATACCTACTCCACCAAAGATCAAAGATGATTGTTGTTGGAGATCACTTGCTTGTTCCCAGCTGCCCAGACCCAAAATAATCACACAGAAACTATATTATTTGAATCGCTGCTTGGTCAATCACTTAAGCATATTGCTAGCTAGCGCTTGTATCTTTGGTTAACCCATTTCTATTAATCTGTGTATTGCCACATGGCTGTGGCTTGCCAGGTACAGGTCTATCTGGCATCTGGGATCTTATCTCTCTCTCTCTCTATATATATATATATATATATATGTGTGTGTGTGTGTGTGTGTGTGTGTGTGTGTGTGTATGTTCCACTCTGGCTGTATTCTGTTAAGCCATTGACAAAAAGCAGCTTCTTTATTCATTAACCAATAAAAGCAATGCATAGACAGAAGGACTTCCCATATCATTTCCCCTTTTCTGTTTAAATAAAAAGGAAGATTTTAACTTTACACAAAAAAATACATATAACAAAACAGG
>PVIU01012810.1:0-58679 GCA_004026605.1 Ondatra zibethicus | reverse complement strand
TAGGAAGGAGTGCATTCAAAAAGACTCGGTTCTCAAAAAGATAATACATGCAGAAGAGATAGGTCCTGGTGTCATTTTTGATGGGTTCTCCATCTGCCAACTTTCGCCGCCACATTCAGAGAGTCTGGTTTGATCATATGCTCATTCAGTCCCAGTCCAGGTGGATTGGTGCGCTCCCATTAGTTCAGGCACACTGTCTTATTTAAGACAACCAGATACGAGGGAACTAGCAAGGAAATCTAACCATGGCACTTAGAATGGATTATTATAAAGTGGGATAAATACTTTAACCACAGTGGTGGAGAAGTTTGAAGAGTGACAGTTGTTAGAACCTCCTTGTGTGAAAGGTACATTCAGACCACTTAAAGCACTGGTAGTCCACGGTCAGTAAATAACTAGATGTTGATTCTCACGTATTTACCCAAATACAGAACCATGACTTTAGCAAATATTTCTTCACGTATTTCTTTATAGAAATCTGACTTTACAGAGTTGCTTCATTATATACTAGTAAAATCATAGAATACGGCTTCAGGTCCACCTTGCATCACAGTCAAGCAGATCAGAGTCTTGGCTTGCATTTCTGCAAATCTAAAATGTCACGATGTATATGATCCATCTTTGTCTGCCCTGTCCTAACTGACACAGCGTGGAGCACCTTGCCAGAGCTCAATATTAGTTACCAAAAAATGAACAAGTTACTAACCAGACAAATGAGGCAAAAGAAGGAATACATGAATGAACAAAGTTTTTTATCTTGGTATAGTTTATCTATATGGACAATTAAAATACATTCCTACTTGCAAGAAATCATACTATCCTACATACATCTATTATTTTTGAAATTAAGAAAGTATATGACAAAGAGAACTTTGGCTATTTTGTGAAATGTCTACGTATTCATCTCACCACAGTTCTTCCTCGGTATCTGTCATATTTTGTTTTTAAAGTAATTTCTGCAACACACATATCACGCATACACACATAGTCAGTAAGCCACTTGAGTTATAGTTGCTAATCATGTAACCACCACTAAACTAATTATAAAAATTGATCATATGTGATAATTTATTGTTAACACTGGCCTTCTGATTTCAGATTAGCATGTATTGTGTGTGTGTGTGTTTATTACTGGAAAAATTATACCCAGTTGATAAAAGTATTCTCTGGGATAACTATAACTATAGTCCATTCTTATATAATACAATTATATTACATAATAAATGCTTTGGAAATATTAACATAAAAGTATTGACATCTAGTATGAATAATTAAATATCAGTGATGCATGATTCCCCTTTGTATCCTGTGATTATCATTAATGAATAAAGAAACTGCATTAAACCTATAGCAGGGCAGAACTTAACTAGGCAAGGAAAACTAAACTGAATGCTGGAAGGAAGAAGGTGGAGTCATGGAGAAGCCATGGAACTGCTGCCTGAGACAGACATGCCAGAACATTACCGGTAGGCCATGAGTCTCATGGTAAAATATGAAATAATGGAACTGGGTTAAATTAAGATGTAAAAGCCAGCCAATAAGAAGTTATAGCTAACAGGCCAAGCAGTGATTTAATTAATACAGTTTTTGTGTGGTTATTTTGGGAGTCTGGGTGGCTCGGAAATGAACAAGCAGCCTCTTTACAACATATCAGTAGTTAAGATCTCATTTTTACAAAAGGACACAAGATAGACATAACTCTCTTTACGATACCAGGAAATCAGGGTTCCCATTGGGCTTCTTAGTCTCACTAATAAAGAATTTAAGAATGTCTCAGAGGTTAAGAGCACTGGCTGCTCTTCCAGAGGTGCTGAGTTCAATTCCCAGCAACCACATGGTGGCTCACAACCATCTGTAATGATATCTGGTGCCCTCTTCTGGCCTGCAACTACACAGTCAAGCAGAACACTGTATATGTAATAAATAAATAATCCTTTAAAAAAAAAGAATTTAAGAATGGACTCCAACAGAAGCACAGGGATAATTTTTATTACAGTTAACATGGGAAACTCTCAGAAAAGGCCTGCTCTACATCTACCAAGGGGAGAAGATGGTTATGCTGGCATGAAAGTCAGGCACAAGGCAGACAAACATCCTCTGAGAAGGTAGGGGAGGTTTAGAGAAAGAGTAAAGAAACCCAAACTCTCAGAAAATGCATACTTAGGTTCAGGGAAGCATCCACAGGAAAAGGAGAGTAAAAAGGAGAAGGAAAAGTCAGATATTTCTTGCTCAGGTCTCAGGAAGGCAGACCCAGCTGAACCTGATGATGGCTGGTAGGTATTGCTCCAGGAATCGGGAAGTCAGTGAATGAAAAGGATAGTGTCTCATTAAAAGGATAGTTGTTCTGCCTGTCTGTTTAGCGTGGCTTAATGAAGCCCAATCATCCGAGGGTGATTCCCCTGGCCAGATGATTGACATGACCCAACTGGAATGTAAGACCTGGACACTAGAAATTCTATGTTCTGGGCCAGAAATTTTCCCTTCATGGGCTTTTATTGCTACTCTATCATTTTATCTTTGGAGAAAAACTTTTGCACGATGATATACCAATAATACTATATGGTTTTGAAACAAAATGATAACATTACTTCTCAGTCCTTTTTAAGCTGACAGGTGGATGCATACAAATATGTACTTTAGAATGTTTGTTTGATCTTAATGCTGTCAGGCAAATCTGAACAGGAGATAAGGCAAGTATCTAAGCCATGATGTCCAACAACAGTGTATTAAAGGGATATTAAATGGGGTTTTAGTCAAAGGGAGATGATACAACATTTAGTTAAAAATGTCAAGGAGATTTCTGATGTGAGCCTTGGTAAAGATGTAAGATTTCAAATGGTAGAGGTGCGGACAATTGAGAAAAATATTTTAAAGAAGAATAAAGCACAGTAAAATTAAACAAGCAAGCAGCAAGAAATTCAAGTACAAAAACATATAAATCAAGGAGCACCCAGTTTAACTAGATTGGGGTGTTGGATGGTGTTGGTGACAGGGCATGTAGCTATGATGTTGGGTGTTTGGCTGGGTATAAATTTGACTATTAAGGGTGAAGTAGAAATAACCTGAAAGCAACTTAAACTCCCAATGAAAGCAGTTCGATCAGCAACTTAGTATATGAGAGAAACACTCAAATGTTTGAACAAAAGTGTGGAATAGTTGGAGGTGATCTCTGAAGGGGCATGCAGCTTAATGGTTACAGTACAGTAAGGGAGGAATTGGCGCATACCCAAGGGCACCTATGGCTCTCAAAACAATTCAGTTGAGTTTTCTTAAGAATTTAGGACTAGGGAAGAGGTAAACTAAAGCTAGGTTTAAGTAATGACTCATTAAATTTTATGTACTTTGGCATGTTTCAACTAAAATTCTATTTTAATCAATACTATGACTGCAATGGTTAAATCAGAAATATGTTTATAGCATTTTAAAAAATGATTGACCATAATTTCATGTTTGATATCTGTGTTGGCTATTTAAATATTTATACGTATAAATACATAATTAACAAAAAGCTTTCAAAGTGTACATATGACTGTAGTGAGGGATAGGAGTGAGTTAGAAAAAGAGAGAAAGAGACATACTTTATATTATTGACACAAAACTTATTAAAAAGTTAAACTTCTGCTGCCATAATAAATACTAACTTTCTTTTGAGGGAAACTAACAGCATTAATGGAATAAAAAATTTTAAGATTAGATTTTTAGATTATATTTTATTTTTCTTTATTTAATCCTAATCCAGTATGGTTTCTTTCCAATGGGAAAAAGAATCTGCAGGTGTTGTCCTGGGGAGAAACCCTTCTACTGTACCCATTACCTCCGTGCTTTCTTGGTAGGTACCAGGCAACACTCAGAGGCAAAACAAGGTGCTACTGTTCCTGTTCCAGAGCCATCAAAGTCAAGTGCCATCAAGGGTATTTCCTAATTAAACAATATTTTAATTTTGAAAATTCTTTCCATTGTCAACTGGCTGCCCGGTGTTTAACACTTAAGTATATTTTATCTATAAATTACCTACATTTAATATAGGGAAAGCCTGCATGATATAAGATTTGAATCATAACCACAAAACTATTTTTCTGTTTAGCATTCTGTTTTAAGAAATCCTTTATAAATATTGTAATTCATGTATTCTAATGGAAATGCAGATGATTTATTCATGGATTTATTACTGGAAATTCACAAAATATTAAGCACTAGAGTCTTATCCTTGGAACTACCTTGACCTTCAAATAATTGTGTTCAATCTATCAATTCTTAAAATCCTAACATCAACCAAAATGACTAGTTTTTCTTCTTTAAAAGATGATAAACAGATTTTCTTCTTCTTTAAAAGATTCTATAAGTGTTTCTCACCTGCTATTTTCTAATTATTACTATCTATTTAGGCAAATTAATCTGATTAATATATTCTAAGGAGTTAGAAGCATCTTTCTTTAATTCAGAAAATGCTGGAAATTACTTTCAAATATATTATGGATTTATTATTTCATGTTCAAATTCATAAAACTGAGGTAGCTACTTACCAACAGGCTATAATTATAATTTCAAGTGGAGATGAGTAAAAATTAATAAGAAAAATATGAGTCATATTTCCCAGCAATTGTTATAAACATTTAAAAGCCCTCCCCACAGAATGGAACATGCCTTTGATACTAAAATCTGTGAAGTGAAGACAGGAGGATTAGAAGTTAAGACTAGCCTTAGCTATGAAGGGAGTTCAAGGCCAGTCTCAAACAATGAGGATGGGAAGTGAAATATTACTTAACACACAGGATCACTAGAATATGGTATTTTAATTATTTTGATAAAATAACTCTCCCTTCTGTTTAAAACAAAAAATTGGACCTATTTCAATGATATTACACACACACATACATACATACATACATACATACATACATACATATATATGTATATATATATATATATATGAATCCCCCTTTCAATACACCCAGAAGACTCCATGTGTAATATAATGTTTATTTCTACCATTATCCTATAAATTGATATCTATCCTCTACTCTAAGTTCTAATTACTGAAAGGACAGAACTCTTCTCACGTGTGTATTCTTGGATGCTTGATACATCACTATGTGGAGAATATTTTTTTTTCTGAGTAATGCATTTTAGCACCAAGTCATTTTGAGAGCTAACTCTGAGGTATGGATTCCTTTAGAGTTTCCATCCAGTGAAGTCCCTAGTCTTGGTATGTCTCCTTTCAGTCTTCACACTAGAAAATACCCGTACGTCTCAAAGGGGGCCACTACTATCACTGTTCCTGCTGTGCTTTTTCTAAAATATTCTTTGTGCTCATTACCCATCTCCCTCTATCTACCCAAACTGCTAACTAATTTAATTGTCTTCTAAAGAGGTATTTTGGTCCTCTCTGACATCAGTGTGTGGGTTGAGCATCACTTCTACTCTGTCGTACATCTCCATATGAGCACAGGTATTTTTGACAGTAAATGTTTCTGTAGCATAAGCAATAAGATAAACTTTGGACTTTTAGGTAGCCATAAGTCTGCAAATGGCCTTTAAAAATAAGCTGAATTCTGGCAACACTGCAGCTTCAAGATGGACTGAGAAAGTTAGATGCTAAGAGAAGTACAAAGCAAATCTTTGTACTGTGATTACTTGTGAATTACAACTGGGTATGGCTATGAGCATCAGAAACGTGCCTATTTCTAGTACTCTAAGATTCTTTTCACCTCCAAGATATTCCATGTATAAACAAAATGTAGTTATCGCGAAACCATGTGTAGATCTAGAGATGAGTAGCTTCTGTGGACCAACAAAGAGTTAGTCCCAATTTTTATTGACAGTTTTTAAACAGCATTAAATTTTAAGGTGAGATTAATTTTGAAATTAAGGACAAGCATGCATACAAGATAATTTAAAACTTTGAATGCCCCAAATTTGAAAACCATAAACAGCTTCAATACCTATTCAATAGCAAAATATACAGCCGGGAAAGCTGCTGATACTTAAAAATGTTCACAACTGATTAATTTAAATTTACAAAGTACATAATGTACTGGAAATAGAAGGTTTCATCATGACGAACTTTACTTCATACTATTAAATAACAATATATTAATAAAAATTTTAAACAAAATAGTGTATAATTCAGATTATACAAAATCTACAAAAGAAGATGCACTAGAAAGTGCATTTTAAATCATTATTGATTTATCGACTTTTCAATTTCCTCGTGTATTTGTTACACCTCTATCATTTAGCAATAATATAACCAAGTTGAAGTACTATTCAAACAAACCAAAAAGACAAAAGAAAGTTTATTTAAAAATTGCCCCATTGTCAGAATATGTTCCTGAGCCAATAGAAAAGGAGCTGTTCTCAGCAAATAGTTTCCTATGACGTCCTACACATCTCAATGAGTATAATATGAAATAATGTAAATAGTTTGTTAGGTACTGAACCAATAATGAAGGCAGAGAAATTGAAATGCATTTAATTCTATGTTGATAATAAAATGCTATCATTCAGAAAGTTAAACCCCCAAATTTTATGTTTCCTGTCTCCTTTGCTTGCAGCTTCCCTTTAACTAGTAGTACTTATTTTCATGTGTCTTGGAGTTCAAATTACATATTCCTATAAATGACTTATTTTCATTAAAAGTTTCATTTCCTTTTCCTTCTGTTGAGGAACTAACACTTTCAAAGAAAGCTTTTAAGTATAAAACCAGTAACTGGGTGGAGTGTCCACTGTGACCACGTCATTTGTTCTGTTGCTGAGTGGAGTGTCTGCTATGCCCAGACAATCTGCTCTCTTCTGCTTTCCCAGAAGTGCTTCATCCTGCATCATCTGGAGCTGAATACACTGGGACAGGGCAATGTACAGGTGATCCACAGGTGAGCCACTGAGAGGCGGTCCATTGTAAGAGAGCAGGCTGAATATCTTCATCAAAGCTTTCTCCCTCTTGTGCCAGCTTCCTCCCTAAAGGTGATTGTTTGGTGGTGGCTACTGCTGAGACTAAAGGGCACCCCGAGTCTCTTAGATCTGATTTATTAAGGAAAAACTGCAGCAAAGCTGTAAAGAAACACTCCAGTGATGTTATTACTCGTGCAGTTGATCTTACAGTCACTGAAACCCATATTTCTGCATACAAGGCACCACTATTGGTGTTCTAGATGATGGCAACATTAACGGCATGAGGTTATTGCTCTTTGGGGTCCAATAATCACTTTGGGGAGAAAAGGCCTGCACTGTGTGAAAAGAGCACACTATTTCTGTTTTCTGGCTGACTCAACCAACTTCACATGCTTTCTTTTCCCTTTGGAAGGAAATTGGAGTAAGCTAGACACCTGAAGGAAAAAAGTCACCCAACCTGGCTTCATGCTGGGCAGAAAAGAGCAACTTCAAGACTCTTAACAGTTGTCCTGGGATATTCAAAGCCCAAGGCTAGCATGTTTCATGTGCTTGCCCTCATCCTAAGTGTTCTTCTCACACTGACGTCTTTAATCGTCATGGCAAGGCAATAAGGCAAGTGCTGTCCTTAGCAGCATGCATGTAGATAAGGTAACTGAAGCAGACAGAGCTTAAGTAACTTTCCAAAAGTCACAGGCTGTCTTCGTGGTAGCATCAGCAATACTAGGTTCCTAAGGCTTGGGATGTGTGTGAGAGAGACACAGTTTGTTCAAAACTCAAATTCCATTTTGAACTATGTTTGTGTTTAGCCAAGGAATGGACTATTCCCCCAAAGACGTGATGATATCTAAGAAATTGAATAGGAAAAATGACAAGCCCCCTTTGTGTTGTAAAGATAATAAAATCGGCCTGGGGAGAATGAGGACATTTTTATGTAACTGCTGGATTATAAGCTTTGAGGCTTAAAGATATGACCTCATTCCGCAGGATATACAGACCTGGAGAATTGAAACCAGTTGTTTGAGTACTGCACCAGGGTGGGCTAGGTTTGCAGTGACTGGAAGATGTCATGCAGGCATTTCCCAGCAAAAGTGGGGATTCTAGGATGGGAAATTCAATCTGGGAATGCTGACAGGTACTAAAAGATATCTGGGCAATACCCTGTTTGTCACTGTCCTGGCTAGCCTCCTTAAATGTCAGGGTTAAAATAGTCACAAATGGAGGTGACTCAGATAAGATATCAGTGCAGTGGAATTTCTCAGCCTGACAGAACTCTTTATCTGATAGGACCTCATTTCCACTCTGTCACCCTCCCCAGGTTCTCCAGCTCCCACCGGTCAGCCCCAGCCTTCTTCCTGGATGAGTAGTCAAATTCAACAAGCGATGTTGTTCCTTGAGCCACCATCAATCATGCTATTCCACAAGAACATGGCAGACAACTACCTGAACTGCTGGCGTGGATCGGGGTACAGGAGAGTCAGCAGGTCATCCTGACACAGAGTTTGACTCTGAAGACGAGGAAGAAAGTGGTACTATCAAGGATTTTAGGGAACCATTGAAGTAATGACTTCTAGAACAGAGTAGTGATTTCTAAAGGATCAGGTAGCGATTTTGAAAAGAAGAACTTCAATAAAGAAAGAAAATGACTGGGGTGAGTGAAATGTATTATCAAGCAGTAAAATGTTGAGGCTCAGGACCAGTCAGGGAACTGAGGACGTATAGCAAGGAGGGCAGTGTGAAAAGGACAAAATGATGCTTAGGGTGGAGAATGAAACAAATCTAGAAGCAATCTTACCACTAACCAGATTAAGATAAAGTGTAGAGAGAAGTCCATCGAGGTGAGACTTCGTCTCTACGGTGAAACTTCCAAAGACCTGCTCAAAGAAGGACTTGAAATGTGTCCTGTAGAGTAAACAGTACCAATCATAAGCAAGCAGTGACCTCAGTGGAAGGAAATGCTGAGGTAATATGAGACAAAGCCTCTTTGCCTTGCTTGCCTGTTGCTAATGGTTATGATGCTGAGATTTGTGTCCTCCAAGTCCACGTTTTGTTTGTGGTCCTAACTCTTCTCTATTGAGTAGATTGTTGCAAAGATGTCCAGATGAGCATCAACAGAAACAAGTGTTTTATTTGTGCTGGTAAAGTGACTGTCCCATTCATTCTGGGTGCTTTCCTGGTCTTAGAATACTTCTGAGAAATATGAAGGGTTTAATGGGTTTCATAAATCTGTTTGTTACATACTGAGTACTGAATAAAACCATGGGCATTGCACTTGGCACAGTTGTTCAAAGTGCACTTCTGGAGTTAGACAACATGGATTCTAGCATTGACTGTGCTATTTATTGGCCATGTGACTCTGCTACACTTAGTTCAACCTCAGTGCCTCACTTTAAAGAAAGAGGTAACAATAAGCACCTTCCTCTCTGTGTCAAAGATGTTTGAGGTAAGTAGCAGAATACCTGTCACATAATGAGCACCCAGCATTCTTAGCTGTTGGTGGTGTGGTTATAAACACCTTCATACTGAGTATATAAGTGAAACTTGAGAAAAACACACTTGACCCAGAAGAAACTTCAGACAACGGACAGGATGTTTTTCACTTAAATAGGAAAGGATGAGAATTTGGATGACAGGAAGAGTCTGTGCAGCAGTCTGCTCTATTTGCTGACAACACACAGTTTATTCTTTCATATGAATGCTTGACCTTAGCTTGGCTTGTTTCTAACCAATTATTCTTAGGTTATCCCATCTATCTTTTGTTTCTGGGCTTTTATCTTTCTCTATTTCTGTATACCATTCTTTACTTCTTACTCCATGGCTTGTTGTGTAGCTCGGTGGCTGGTCCCTAGTGTCCTCTTTCCTTCTCTTGCTCCTTGGTCTCTCTTCCCAGATTTCTCTTTCTATTTATTCTATCTGCCTGTCAGTCTGACCTATTCTTTCTCCTGCCTAGTTATTGGCTGTTCAGCTCTTTTTTTTAGACAAATCTGGTGTTTTAGACAGGCAGAGTAACACAGCTTCACAGAGTTAAACAAATGCAACATAAAAAATGCAACAAACCTTTTATCATTAAACAAATGTTCCACAGTATAAACAAATGTAACACATCTTTAACAATACTCTATAACAGGAAGGAAGGAGAAAGAGGAAAGAAGGAAGGAAGGAAGGAAGGGTGGATGGATGGATGGATGGATGGATGGAAGGAAAAAAGGAAGATGTTGATAATTGATCTTCTTCAATTTCCTTGGTGTCCTGCAGCCCTTAGTCTGGTACATCTCTACATTCCTTCAGACCACCCTGAGTGCCCACCTTGAATATTCCATTTAGAACACCATTCCTAAACTTCCCTACATCTTCCCCCTCTCAGTCGTGGGAGAGGGTTAAAAGGGAGCGGGAGGAAAAGAGGGGAGTGGAGAAAAATATATAGCTCAATAAAAACAATAGAAAACAAAACAAAAAAGAAACTTCATTTCTGTAAGTCAGCCCTTTCATGTATAAGTGTTGAAAAAACAATATAATTGCATTCAACATTTTGTTCATTCATCTACTAAGCATTTCTTTAATATCTGTAGAAGGGCTATTTGTGTTCTAAGTATAGTGTACATAAATGAAATCAAGAGAATAACTATAAAAGATATTTCTGTTTCATCAGTGGTAGCAGGTTAATTTATGTCAGGTAGCATTTCACACAATGTGGGAGAGGCTTGGGAAATTCAGAGTCAAAGATAGTCATCTCCTCCCCTTAAGTCTATGTAGATAGAACTCCACTAATGATTTCCAGACCTCACAACTGCTTTCAATGATGATCAGTATAACTGGAAAGGAGAAAGAACTTGGCCAGTCAATAAACATGCCATACAGTGACTGCTAGTCACAGGGTTAACTCTTGACAAGTGTATGTTTTCTATGGATGCATGATATGGTTAACAGCAGTTTCAGGGCTCAGATACCTTTGCATTCAAAAGGCCTCTTTCAAAATTATTATCAAAGTGACATTGGGTAAATTACTGAGTTTTCTAGGTTCATCTTTTTTGTGGACCATTATATTTTAGGGGTATTAAGTATAAAATTATCCTGTTTACATGGCTATCAATAAGCACTGGATCCAATATTAATATATTAATTCATTGTCATTGGTATCTGGAAAAATCTGTTGGTTAAGCCACTCCCATTCATATGACACATACAAATTTTTATTTATATTCATGTAAACAACACTCCCAAACACTACCAGCCTGTCAGAATACACACACAATCATACGAACATGCACACTCATTCTTTCCTTCATTGGCTCACATCTCACACTACTAACCATCAATGTTTTATGTATTTTCTCTGCTGTTATAAGTGTAAATACATTCCAGCATTCGCTATAGGGAGCTCTCTAATGAGGCTCCACTGGCTGGCCAAAGAGCCTAAGAATGCATCTTCGCTTCCTTAATAGGAGAGTATAATTAAAAATTACATTAAAAAGAAAAGAAATGCCGCTTGGCAAAAGCTTCGGTACATAGTGATACTTTTCCTCAGAGCACGTTGGAAACTTAGAAGGGACTATTTCGTTGCATACAGGACTGCATGCATGACAGATGTGTGTATTCTACAGTATGAAGGCAACAGTGAGCTTTCTAGTACTGGTGCCTTAGCCCTGTAATGATCCATATTCAAAAATGAATATTTCACAGTAAGAATTGTGAAATATAAATAAAATTACTAAGCACTACTAAATCATCAATTGTTTACAATCTGTTTTCAAGTTTTAGCTTTGAACGTTTTGATAACTATCTAGTTCTCAGTAATAGATAACCAAAGTAGTTTTTCGGTAATTTGATTTACTGAGCTTTGTGGAGCTCATACTCTCAAATGTTGTATACACATACGTGTAGTTATGGATACCAGTTTTTAATTTTCTTTAGCAGCTTTTTAATAAAACACTTTCAGAAAGAATTATGAGTTTTCACCGCAAAGAGAAAATTCAAGATAGTTTCATATAGGTCTGTCTTGTTGTGTGAACTGTTATGCTAACAAGAGTAGAATAGATATTATTTCCATATATAACAATTCAGTTGTTATATGAGGTTATCATAGAGCTCATCATTTCAAAAGCTTTGTTGGATTCTTGAAACTGACCAAAACGCAGAAGAGTGAAACGCTACTAAAAGCTACGATTCCAAGATGAAACTCACTTTTTATAGTTCTTCTAGAGAAATCCCATTTCTCTTGAAAATCATACGCAAATCTCTTTTCTTCTCAATGAAATGCCATGGTTTCTACTGTGTTTTTATGGCTTTGAGTCAATAATTCAAGAGGGATAGTGACTTTTATATAAAACACACTGAAATTGTTCACTAAAAATAATGTAGAGCTCAATAAAAATTATTCTTTTCTAAATAACACAGGTTAATAACTGAGATTTCCTGCAATGTCTTGACTTAGGTGGAAAATAAGTATATTTTGCCAAATATTTTCTTCTTTATCTTTGAAATTCCTTCAGTTCTCATAACAAATCATTTAATAATTTGTAGACACATTGGT
Organism: Ondatra zibethicus; assembly: GCA_004026605.1. Taxonomy (NCBI): domain Eukaryota; kingdom Metazoa; phylum Chordata; class Mammalia; order Rodentia; family Cricetidae; genus Ondatra; species Ondatra zibethicus. The sequence goes on along the minus strand of PVIU01012810.1, from coordinate 46,261 downwards.
GTGGAATGGTCCACACTACTCATACATGTACTGGGCATAAGGTATAAGTTATAGGTGACTATAAAACTGTGCAAATTCACTTCAAAGAGATGACCTCTCAACCTAATAAAAAATATGATTTTGAAAATGAAATCATCACTGACTCTGAGAAACCCATCTTTATATCTTTACTGTCCATGAAGTACTAGGAAAATGCCAAACAGCTGACAAAGCTGTGCATTGCTCCAATGCAATAGAAATGTGGAAATTCCAAAAGTTTAAGCAGTATGAACAGGCTCAATATATGTAATAACTCATATGGAAATTCAATTTTTTCAAGAAACAGTTTCAGCGTTGAATGAGCTCCATTTACATAAATATATTTAGTGTGCCAGATATGTAAGAGAAACAAAAATATAGCATATTCTAAGAAATATTTTTTATTTTTAAATTTAAAAAAACACGGAAGAACAAAGCTAACGACTGTCATTTTCATCTGTTTTTCCTTTTGTATTTCCTTTCTTCCCGTTGTGAAGATGCAAATTTGGAGACTCAGTTTTGTGGAGATTTTGAACATGCAGCACCTAATTAATAAAAAATAAAAATCAGAATGCGAGGAAAGCATTGTTACCAAACAATAACCAATGCTTGTGTCTGAAACATCACTTGAAGAAGAATGCTTCTCCCGAGCTGAAAGGTAAAGGCGCACCTGCGGCACGAACCTTAAATGAAAAATAAAGACCACTGGGTTGTAGGGTGCCTTTCCCTCTTTAAAATAAAATTCTTTAGAGCAGAGAAGACAAATGGCACAGAAGTGAAAGGCCAGCGGTGCAGATTGGATAGGCTTACAGCGTAATTGAATTAAGGCTTGTGTGCCACATATGACCACAAAGCAGGCCTATGGCCATGGCTGCTGAATGGAGGTGGCCGGCCTGTCAATAAAGATCCTTTAAACTGGTTAAATGCATCCTCAGCGAGTGCAGAGCGCTTTCTAGCTAACAGGTGGCTGAGTAAACCTCAGCTGGTGCCACACAGGGCTGTCACACTGGCCTTCTTTAGGGTAATTTCACCCCCCTTTAAAAAAATTGTTACTGTACTTGCCGTGGTGGAAACAATTTAGGGATGAATAATTTCTTTTTGGTCCCTGGTGGCACTGGTGGTGGCTCCCTCTCCACCACCACCCCCCCTTTTTTTCTTGTACTCTCAGTCCCCCTCTTTTTCTCTGTCTTGCTACTGAATTAACATAAAGGAACAGTGAAAACAGCAAGCTGAAAAGCGTAGCTGGTGGGGGGATTAAGTATATCATTGAAAGGAATTATGCTGTGAATGGCGGGGAGGGGCAGGCGCTTCTGTTCCTTGGTCCCATCTGGTCCTTAAAGAATACCTTGTTGTAATTGCCCCCAGATGGTTAGTGCCACACTGGGGTCTGGACTGCCAGGTGCCACTGTGCCCTGCTGGGCGTGATATTCATTGCTACATGCAGTGACAAAAATGGACTTTATTGAAACCTAATTTCTTCCAGGGTATTACACAAATATGAAATGAACCTATCTCATCGAGAGAGGAGAGAGCTTTGTATGTTTCTAAGCCCGAAACAGTCTCACCTAAGATAAGACTGATTGGTTATTTTGCTTTCAACAGCTATCCTAAAGGGAAGAGGCAGAAGCAATTCACCATGTGTGCTGAATTTAATTCAGTGGTTTTTGTTTTTGTTTTGTTTTGTTTTTTTCATTAGTGGAAATGGGCAGCATCTACAGCAAAAACAATTTTTTTATTTCTTGATGTTAGTTTGTTTTAAAATATCATCTAAACCCTTTATTTAAGATTGTATTTTAATCATTTTTAATGAAATTAGTGAGAAGTATGATGAATTGTTGTATTTCAAAGCTATATACACAGTTCATACAATATATATAGTGAAAAATTATTTATTCACTAGAAAACATACCTCAATAAAAATTTGATAAAAACTTGGGCATATTATATTATACCTTAACAGTAATAATTTTACAGAACAAGGTAATGAGAATTAAATGTTTTTAAGCTTACATGCCTTGGTTTTCACAAAGACAAGATTTTTACAAAATTGGGTTTTGTTTTACTTTCTATTGGGAAATTTTATTTTAAATTTTTAATTGATTTAGTAAATTACCATGATAATAAAGGTAAAAGGTCATAGTTATATCATTCAATTAGGTTCATTTGGTTTTAACCTAATTACATTTTCAATAAATCTGGTAGCACATTTGTGAGAAGTTGAACAATAAAAAAAGCTCTTTGGTATTATTAATTTAAAAGATTATTCTTCTATTTCATGTCTTCTTTATAATTTTGTATATCTTAATTTTTGGAAATTTATCTAAATTCATTAAAGCATAAAATTTTCATTGTAAACTTTAGAAAATTTTAATATGAAAACCAAACTTGGCAGTTGAACTGAAGAAGGGAATTTGAATGTACCTGATACATGTGTATTTTTCCCTAGAAATGAGTTCAAATTTTACATGATATAGAGAAAACCAAACCAGGGCTAACCTCAAATGACAAAAACTCCTTTTGGCCTCCAAGGAACACATGGTAAAATGGTAAGGCACATTTGTTGGCTGAAGACAAAATCAAATCAAAAGGCTCCTGTGAAAACAGTTTTTGAGAGCAGGTTCAGGGTATGAAATGATGGGGTTTGCTAGGCCATTCGCACATCACGTTTTTCTCCTGTTCTGTCCCAGTGCCCTCTCCTGTCTGTTCCTGCTGGACCCTGTGCTCCTTTCACTCACCCTCATTTTGCTCCTTCGTCCCACATACGGTCAACATGCCTTTTGATGCATATACAAGAGCAACTTAGGTCTATGGACATTCAAATAGTGAAATGGTGATAAATACTGGCGTTAAGTGTTAGGAGTGGTTGACCTGCTGAACTTTGGCAACTGAGAGCAGGGGATTGAACAGTTTACAAACAAAAGTTTGAGGTGAAAGTCTTTAGGTATATAAGCACGCCTTAAAAGCGTATCCAACCTTTCTTATATATTGATGCAAAATAATTCTTTTTATTATTAATGTTAGTTAACGTACAAAATAATAGATTTTATTACTTTTTCTGCATGTTATATAGCACTGTTCTTTGCTCATATTTGCCCACCTATTACTCCCCCCTTGCCTGCATCCTCCCTCCTGCTGGTTCTTTAACCTCCCCTAAATAATCCCATTTCTGCATAACATCTGAAACCTACATACAGACACACAGCTTGTAGGAAGATATGAGTTGGGGTAACAGTGAGAAAGGGACCCAAAGCCTGAGCTCCTCCTCCACCCTGGGCTCCTTACTCTGTGATCCTGGCATCCACCTAAACTTCCTTAGACTTCTATTTCTCCCTCTGCATGTTGATTGCAAATTAAATTGTATTATGTATGTGTATATATATCACATATTATACATATCACCATGATATTCTACACACATGTTATATGTGTATCTATATATATACATATATATTCCAGGGCTAGACAGATAGCTAATCAGTTAAGAGTGGATACTGTTCTTTCTGCAGACCTGAGTTCAGTTCCAAGAGCCCATATCGGGCAATTGAGTCTTCCTCTGGCCTCCACGGGCACTGCATTCCTGTACATGTCTCTATACGCCCACACACATAATCAAAAAATAAAAATACAAAAAAATAAATTAAAAAAATTATCTTGCCCAGCACTTTCATGGGCGAAGTAGGAAAGACTCTGAGACTATAGTGGGACAAGTACCGGTGACTGGATTGTATGCTGGAAGACTAAATGGAAAAGTGGGGTGGGAGGGTCATAGGGGGCAGAGAGCTTTTCAGGGTGGGAAATAGAAGCTGGAATCTGTATTCTTAACTATGACTTCATAACATTGTTATGTATTCCATCAGTTTCCTTTTTACTTTTGAATCATGTGGGGACCCTTGGATAAACTGTATTAGAATAGATTTTAAAGCAATAGGTTTATTGAGTAATATTGTCTACAGGTGTAAAAATTTTATGACAAACCATTTATTATGCTGTACAAATAATAAGTATGAGTAATAAAAGAGAGACTTCTGTTAGAGTTTCTTTGCTTTCTTTTCTTCCTTAGCCAAGTAGTCTCATGGAATCTGCTTCTTTGGTACCTAATCACTTGGAAAAGGGAATTTGAGGAGAATGGCATAGAAGCAAATTACATGCTCATATTTTCTTCTCTGATATACTTAACTCTTGGATTTCAGGATAATCTGGTGTAACACTTGAGCACAATAATGATTCAGGACATCTGTGCAAAAACAGAAGACGAGAGGTGCTCTTCAGTACCTTGTAATGCCAACAAACCAGAGGAATCACCATGATATTCTCCTCACATGTATCTATGTATATGAATCAGACTTGTAGAGCTTGGAGAAATACATACACGGAGAACATGAACACTAATTTGGGAAGGAATGAACATTCTAATAATAGTTTGATGAATATTAGTTGTCAATAAGTCATGTCAATAGATTATAAAGTCAATAGGATCTGCAATTGAAGTGTTAGGATTCTCAAGCAAATTTGGATCCCTCACAAGAATTTACTATAAATTATACTTGGTAGTTTGCATCGAGACGCCTTTCCTATCATTTCAATAATAAAAAAGCTTTCATCTTTACCAAGTAACTAAGTAGAGAAATGACTGCTTAAAAAGGTCATCTACATTTCATATTGAACTGCACCTTCTTGTAGACCAATTTCATGCTATTTTAGGGACAATTCTGTATGGGCATCACAGAAATACCATTGCTAGCAAAACAAGAACTCACAAGGCATATTGACAATTCTAGGCAGGCCTATCTGGAATTTATAGGGTCCTTTTCTGCTGCTGTCAACAAGGTTTCTCAATTTTCTTTTCTGTTTTGTCACTTGACAAAATTGGACATAGTATAATGTATTCCGATTATTTTCTTCCTCTCCAATTTATCTCGCTCCTGTCATTATCAACACCCCCTCGTCTCCATCAGCCCCTTTCACAGGGCCATGACTTTTGGGTTTGTTTTGTGACCCATGTAATTTAACCAGGGCCATCTGTGTGACCATTGAGTTGGAACTGTCCATTGGAACCTACTGGGGTCACTAGTGGTATTCAACTAAAGGCAATAATTGCCCCTCTCCCTGAACCTGTAAGTAGCAAGAATTGTAGCAAAAAAAAATAGCCTGACTATTGACAGGCCCATTCCTTTTTTTAAAAAAGCATAATTCATTTTATTGATTCTTTTGATATTCTACATCAAGCACCTTATTCCACTCATTTCCCAGTCCCTCCAAGTATGTCCTCCACCCCAGTAGCCTTTCCCTCCCCCAATAAAATAAAATAAAAATAATTAAAATAAAATTCACTCTTCTGTCTTTCCTGCCTCTCTATCAAATATTCATTTTTCATAATGGTATTGAGAGCTGTGTTGTGACACACAGTATACACTTTTGCCCAAACAGCTTTATTTACAAATTTTCATCGCAATGAGTTATTTGTCTGGATCAAAGGCTTTGGCTTTTGACACACCTAGCTCAGGGTCTCTAACTTCTGGTGCACCATCAATAATGAACCCTCACTGAAACTTCTCTTGGATGTTCTTCTGTTGCCCTAAGTCATGGAGACCCTGCAGCTATGGTTCTGTAAGACCAACTCCTTCACATGCTTTTGCAGGTCCTACCTAGATGGGATAGATGTTTGAGTGGGCCAACTCAAAGACCTGGATGTGGGCTTGGATGGTAACTGAGTTGGTCAGTTCAGGCCGCTACCAGGACTGTCCCCTCTTCAGGCAAGGGTCAGGGTGAGGGACAGCTCTCCCTCACCCACACAATGGGAGCCAGCTTTCTGGAATGCATGGTGATGGGCGAGACCAGCTCACCTGCATGTGGGATCAGTTCTCCCATTGTAGCAACCAGTGGTGGGGGCAGTGCTCCTAAGGCTGTCAAAGCTTGGCCCTAGCTCTGCTGTACCCACATCATTGAGGCCAGTTCTTCAGGGAAGGGAGGCAACTCTTCTGCTGAAGAGGTGGGCGAAGCGTGGGGCCAGTTTTCTGGTGCCCAGGTTCCCAGAGCCAACTCTTTCATGTAAGAAATACTGAGAAAATGTTTAATGCATATATAGTATACACACATATTTATATAATAAATCTAATGGTCATATAAAGCATTTTATACATAAATATTTGTATATATACATTATATACTTTATATATGGACATAAGGTTTTCTGCATATTATAGTAGACATATGCTCATGTGAGTTTATTCATACATATGATGGAATTATGCAAATGTATAGACATATTTTCCTGTAACAGGTCACACTAGTTCTATTTGTGAAACACAATTTAATTTACACTGATTACTTGGTTGAGAGAGAAGCCTTCTGGTTTCTGACTTTGCTAGTCTAATTTGCATGGTCATTTCTTGGCTCCATTGTGCACTTCTTCCCACAACAAAATTTGGGCTTACTTCCCACTTATGGTTTTATATGCAAAATTACAGCCCATTTTTCTCCTTAAGCTCCAACCATATACCAAACCCTTCCATAGAGTATTGTCTGCATCATTATAGCACAGTCCCTCAAACTGAACCCATTGTATTCTCACCATGAGCAGCTTCTCTGAAAGCCCTTCCTGTCCTGGTTATTTGCACTTTCTTATCCCTCACGCTGGACCTCTGGGCACGGTCAGTACTGCATTATTACTTTTTTACATTTCTGTTCAATGGCAGATCTCTGACCATTCTTCAACTTACCTTCTGGACATCTCTCAACTTCTTGCAAATCCTTCTATTGCTTGCTGTCTTCACGAGATTCTGATAATCTAATAGCATTACCTCAAGGAAAACATCCAACTTTTTTTGACTGTTAATGCTTGGTATGCAAATATTGCCATGTGTCATATCTGCTTAAATCTCCATTGGGTCCATTCTTCTCCTGAGATTCCTTCTGGCTCATAAGCATGGTGTATATAGTTTCTGCTTGTACTACAGCTACCTGAGGACTGAACCTACAGCAATACTGGAAACATAGGCCATGCCTCTTACACAATAGGTTGTTTGAAATCTCCAAGATCTTATTGGTACCATACACTACCTGAGAAATCTTTACTAAGCTTTTCCAATCACACAAGTATGGGGAAAACACAGATATTAAGATCATATGAATCTCAATTCATATTTTAACCCCAACGTCTGATACCCTAATACCGATTGGCAAGGAATGGGTCAAAGCATGATTGATTGATGTTTTGTGAGAATCATTACTAAACCAAGCTAATTATTTGTTTTTTTTTTAAAGGAGGGGGTAAGAAGGCAAGGGAGAGAACAATATTCTACTTTAGAGGGATTTCAAGCTTAGCTGAATATTTGATTGTGACATTGAGCCTAAATTTATAGATAATCATATAGACTGATAGCTTCAATAAATTGAAGGACTTTTTAAAATAGATTATCACCTGCTATTCCAGAAAATTCTAAATAAGTTACAATGTGATGATTGCTTTACCTTAATATTTTAAAACACATGCTATCAAAGTAACCAGGTATGTTCTTTCATATAAGGACATTAAGAGTTCACACACCAAAGTACTTAAATATGCCCTTTCAGGTGAGTTTATTAATGTCACATTTATTTGCTCTCGGCCTCATAAGTTAGAGTGGCAGTAGTGGTGTGCATGTGTAATGTAAGCATGGGGCAGATTTCTAAACATACCATAGCTTGGATGCATTTTTATTTGGAAATACAGAAAGCACTGTTGCATTTTTAGCATAATTTTTATTGATCCTTTGGAAGTTTCCCATGATGCACCCTAACCCCACTCATTTCCCAGTCCCTTCATATCTGCCCTCACCATTGTGGAGCACTCCCAAGGAAAACTTAAAAAGAAATTGTAAAAAACAAAAACAAAAAATTTACATAAGAATATTAATTTAAAAATAAACAAAAAACAAGCAAACAGGAAACACCTTGCTCCTCCCTCTTTCCCACCTCTCCATTACCTCTCTGTCTGTCTTAGTGGCAATGGGAGCTATTGTTTATATCATGCCATAGACCCTTTGGTCCACACAGCTTTACTTGTAAATGCTAATTTTGTAATCTATTGCTGGTCAGGTTCAAGGCCTCTGGAAGCAATCCTTCTCATGCACTCCAGCAGGTCATAGATGGAGTAGATACTGGGGAGTGCCAACTCAAAGCCCTGGATGTGTGCTGAGGTGGTAACGGAGTTTGCAGTCCAGGTAGCTGCCTCCCACACTGTGCTTCAAAAACTTCAACAATTTGTTTCAAAGATCAGAAACTTCCAACAACAAAGCAATAGCTTCCAGTGTAGTTAGAAGGCAGAGAAGAATTAGACAGCATGATAGCAATAAAGGAACTTTAGCATAAAAATACCATGGAGACATAAAACAAAGAGAATCAGGGTGTCAGAGTGACATCTAGGTGAGCTCACAAACCTCTAGCTACAAGCTAGGCTCAGAGAGCTCTCTTTGTCCATTTCAGCTGCCAAATTTGATCTTCATAAATAGTAACAGTCCTCAATTAAAAAAAAAAATTAGTCCCTCTCAGAACCAGAGTGATAATGGGACAGTATGGGAGGTACCCAATCGTTTGGTAACACAAATTTCACAGTTGATTTAAAGTTGGCCTTATTTCAGCCCTTTGATTATAAGCAAGAAAATGAAGTGAGAAAAATTATTTAGAATTAACTTCTGTGTGAATGGGTAGATTACAATTGTTTTAAGCCATTTTATTTGTATCTAGCTGCATTACATTTTTTTCAATAACTACACCACAGAGGACAACTTATTTTAAGTCTATCTTCACAAACGCACAAAACAGAAGTCTCTAACACATTCAAAAAACAAACGAATGGATTTCATGAGATTTTACAGTCATGAATACACTGATTAAACATGATATGTATGTGTGCGTGCATGCATGTGTGCATGCATGTGTGTGTGTTTGTGTGTGTGTGTGTAAGGCATTGAAACACATTTGTGCTGTGTGTTAGCAACTTTGTGTTTGAGAGGCAATTGATAATTTGCATTTGTTTAGGTCAGGAAAAGAGAGAATGTGTGAAAACTCTGAAATCCAAACATCGAAATGTGCAATGGAGTCTTGAGTGTGACTTCTCTTGATACTGTAAAGTCATCAGAGGAAAGGCCGAGGTGGCAGCAGAGGACAGCGAAGGAGGGTGGACATAAAGGCTGATTTAAATAAAAAGCCTCTTTGTCAGTCTCAGGAGTCCTCAAGTGGGAAGTGTTTCTTCTCTCCTCAGCTTTTCAGGGTTTTGTTTGTTTTGCTTTGCCTTGCTGACCTCCCCTAGCCCCAGGAAAATCACTTCTGCACCTTACCTTCTGCTCAGCCTCATTTCCCCGGAAGATCTTGGCTGCTCTTCTGCCTCTATATTCTCAAGGCAGCACTCCAGAGTAGGCTGGAGCTGCAGTGTTAACTAGCAGCACAGCAGGAACCTCAAGCTGCCTTTGACTTCCTCTTGAAAAGGGGCAGGCAAATTACCATTTTTGATATATCTTGTTTTTTTTCCTAGCCTCCTCCTTAGGATTCTAATCCCTCTGTTAGACTTTTGGCCTCAGATCATCATAATGCAGCAGCTGATTCACTCTCATGGTTTTAGAGAAGTAAGGAGATGCAAAAGCTAATAGAAAAATACTACGAAATTGCAGTTGTCATGTCTGATGTACTTTAAAACTCAGATTTGAGAGGAAGATACATACAGAGAGGCATGGGCATGAAGACATATGTACAGCATGCACTGTTTTATGTGGAACATTGTATGACAAACAAAGTTCCTCTTTGATCATTTGCTTTTGTTAGCTAATGTTTTGTACCCACAAACAATATCAAGATCATGATATGTTGCCATCCAGTCAGTCTATTCTGCACACAGATGTGTGTGACTACAGTGATAATATATTGTTTTGTGTTTAAATCACACACACACACACACACACATTCACACACATCCATATCAAGCTTGGTAGCTCATGACTGTAATCGCAGTACTCCAGAGGCTAAGGCAGAAGGATCATGAGTTCGATGCAACCTGGTCCACATGATGAAACTACTTCAAAAGCAACTAAATAGAAAATTTATAATGCTATCGTTGTATGTGTGTATCAGACAGTAAGTTGCCTGACATTTTTGAATTTCGTAGATATATATGTGTATGCATATGTGTGCATGCATCTGTTATTATGATATGTGGACACACCCACATACAGAGACACACTCACACGCACACAGGTTGCAACTGTTGTTTATGTCCCAGGCGTTTTATCCGCTCTCCTATTGATGCTCAGTTTTCTCTGTTACAAATTACACATTAAGAATGTGCTGGCCTGGACCCTTGAGAGCATCTATTTGCAGGTTCACAAATGTCATGTGTTCACCATCGGCAGATGTTGCCCAGGTCTTTTCTGGAGTGGTTGCACCAATGGACATCAGACAGCAGAGCTGCCACTGCTCCACGGCTCCACAAGGGCTTGTTTTGTATAGCTTATTTCTTTTTTATCTGTCGATATGATGGATGTGAAACGTTACCTTAGCATAGTTTCATTTATTAGCCCCCGAGTTTTAGTGAGTTTCTGCATTCATTTTCTTGCTAGCCATCCAGACTTTTATATCTTAAGTGACTTCTGCTGGACTTCCATAACGTTCTCTTTAGCGACTTTAGTTTTTTTCATTTCGTCCCCTACTTTCTTCTTTCTTTCTTTTCAACTTTCCTTTCTTTGTCTCTCTTGGATGCCAATTATAGCCTTCATAGCATAGAGACCACTACTAAATTTTGATTATTGTGTTATTTTTTTCATGCAGAAGGTTAAATTTTGGTAAGAGTAAATGTGAATTTACTTTGTGTTTCTTATGGAGTTCTGTCTTACCCAAAATCAAGATGTTCCTCTAAGATCCCCCCCCAATAATACTTTTATTGACTATGGGAATTTCACATAATGGACTCTAATCTCACTCACTTCCCAGTCCTCCCAGGTCCACCCCTCTTAACTTTGTGACCTCCCCTGTCCTCCCCCCCCCCAAAAAAAAGAAGAAAAAGAAAAAACATACCAAATCCAATTTGTGACAGTAAGCCATTGAAGAGAACTTTTAAAAACTGTGGTAGAGATGCTGAGGTAGGTGTAGCTCTTCATAGTTGATGGCTCCTGATGGGGGTGAGGGTGGGGAAGGACTCAGTTTTCTTTAAGGGGCAGGCCACTGGGAGTTTAACCATGCTCCAGTGAGTATATGAGCAACACAAATTGGACCAACTTTTCATTTAATGATTTTAAATTTCTTTTCCACATTTTGAAATTGACTTCTTCTGAGTTGATTTTATCTTATGGAGCTTATATAAAGTTTAGATATATTTTTTCACATACAGAAAGCATTTCCAACATTGCTTACTGAATTTTCCCTCTTCTCTCGTGGGAGGATCTATTCATGCTCTTTAATCTGGTCTTGGATTCTATTTTATAAATCTTTCAGCATGCTCCAGCACCACAGTCACACTGCTGTGATGGAGTATCTATAATAAGGCAATCTACAATAGAATCATCTTGGCTGTGCTCGCTATCTACTCTTTAATATCAACTTCAGTAAAAAATTGGCATTAAGGTCTTGATTTAAATTGTATATTTTTATAATAGTTTGTGGGATTTCCTGTTAATAAAAATGCCTTGTATCTTTGTGCTTATTCCAAACTGTTTTGCTTCTTTTTTCTCATATTTTGTCATTTCTCAGCAACAGGTTAGGAACCACTGTATATTTGGTCCAAGGCCACGCATTCTTGTCACTATTTTGAAACTCAAGTTGTTTTTATAAATACATTTTTTTCACTTGTAGCATTTTATTGCTAGCATGTAAGAATATTTTAAACTTTTTGTTATCAACAGTGATTGTGGTTTTTGTTTTTCCCCTTTTGGCTTTTCAAGACAAGGTTTCTCTGTGTAGCTTTAGAATCTGTCCTGGAACTTGCTCTGTAGACCAGGCTGGCCTCGAACTCACAGAGATCTGACCATCTCTGCCTCCTGAGTGCTGGGATTAAAGGAACGTGCCACCATTGCCTGGTATGATTGCATTTTATAAACATATAAATTATTAAGTTCTAGTAACAAAGCAATATTGGCAAGACAGACTCTGGATTCTCCTCTGCCAATCTTCTCTACAGGCTGACTAAATCCTTCCTTGTTGCCCGGTTAATGCCTCGTAGAAGAGTGATGGCAGTCACTTTGTGCTTTTTTTCTTCCTGTTTCAGGTGTTTCCACAGTTTTGCCTTTAGTGTGAGCCAGACCAGTCTAGAGCTTAAAAGATCCATTCTCTTTGAACACCTGATTTTTGACAAAGAAGCAAAAAATATCAAATGGAAAAAAGAAAGCGTATTTGACAAATGGTGCTGGCATAACTGGATATCAACATGTAGAAGAATGAAAATAGACTCATATCTATCTCCATGGACAAAACTCAAGTCCAAATGGATCAAAGATCTCAAAATAAAGCCAGCCACACTGAACCTCATAGAAGAGAAAGTGTGAGAGACCATTTTCTAAATATAACCCCAGTAGAACAGATACTGAGAGAAACAAGTAATAAATGGGACCTCCTGAAACTGAAAAGCTTCTGTAAAGCAAAGGACATGGTAAACAAGACAAAATGACAGCCTAGAGAATGGGAAAAGATCTTCACTCACCCCATATCAGACAAAGGTCTGATCTCTAAAATATACAAAGAACTCAAGAAACTGGTCACCAAAAGAACAAATAATCCAATAAAAAATGGAGTACAGACCTAAACAGAGAACTCTCAATAGAAGAATCTAAAATAGCTGAAAGACACTTAAGGAAATGTTTAACATCCTTAGTCATCAGAGGAATGCAAATCAAAACAACTCTGAGATTCCATCTTACACCTGTGAGAATGGCCAAGATCAAAAACACTGATGACAACTTATGCTGGAGAGGTTGTGGGATAAAGGGAAGACTTCTGCATTCCTGGTGGGAATGCAAGCTGGTACAGCCCCTTTGGATGTCAGTGTGGCTATTTCTCAGAAAATTAGGAAATGACCTTCCTCAAGACCCAGCAATACCACTTCTGGGTATATATCCAAAGGATGCTCAATCGTGCCACAAGGACATGTGCTCAACTATGTTCATAGCAGCATTGTTTGTCATAGCCAGAACCTGAAAACAACCTAAACTCCCCTCAGCTGAAGAATGGATAAGGAAAATGTGGTATATTTACACAATGGAGTACTACACCACAGAAAAAATAATGACTTCTTAAATTTTGCAGGAAAATGGATGGAGCTAGAAAACATCATTTTGAGCAAGGTAACTCAGACCCAGAAAGACAATTATCACGTGTACTCACTTATAAGTGGTTTTTAAACATAAAGCAAAGAAAACCAGCCCAAAAATCACAATCCCAGAAAACCTAGACAACAATGAGGACCCTAAGAGAGACATACATAGATCTAATCTACATGGGAAGTAGAAAAAGACAAGATCTTCTGAGTAAATTGGGAGCATGGAGACCTTGGGAGAGGGTTGAGGGAGAGGGAAGAGGCAGGGAGAGGAGAAGAGAAAAAGTAGTGCTCAATAAAAATCAATAATAAAAGAAAGATCCATTCACTGTCTCTCTCTTTCTCATTGAGTTCATCCATTCATTTTATCATATTTTTTCATGCAATTTTCCTTATTCCTGCCACACTGCTTTGTGTCTTTCCCCATTCTCCCCTAATCTGTTTTTCCCCCCTGCAGAGTCTGTACTAGATGCATTACCCTTTTTGTTCTACCTTCTTGCTCTATGTTTCTGTTGCTGCTGTTTTCATAGTAAAAAATAAATAAATAAATAAAATAAAAAAATAAAAAAATCTTGATCTTTGCATGTTTAGAAGTTTACTTAGTTTAACTTATTTAATAATTGCTCAGTTGAACACAACTTATTCCATTATTTTCAGTCAGTGGTCGTGGAGGTGGGAAGTTCCAAGCGAGTAGTTCTTTAGTTGCATTGGCTGATTTGGAATTTGGATGATTGTGGATTTGCCTTGACTCATGACTCATTTCCAGGTTTGTTTGTTTGTTTGTTTTTCCTGTGGTTTCTGTACCATAATGACCCCCAGAAGACTGGTTCAAAATGCCATAGTTTAAAGTTTCTCACAGGACATTTTTCTCTCTGTTTTGCATTAGCTAGCAAACTTCCTCTCCAGCCTCAAGTTTTCCTCAGAAGTGTGGAAGCTTCATGATTCCTAGCCATGCAATTGTGGGGTCTTGAGTGCTCTGATCCTTTCCTGTGCTAGAGTTAAGACTCAGGCCCTGAGTGTTCAGCCTCTATTTGACTTGGGTTTGCTGTGATTCTTCAAGCCATGGCTATCCCGCTCTTGACCATGAGCTTTCCTCTTCCTCTGGAATTGGAAGATTTTCCTAGTTTGTTTTATCCAAGTTCAAAAAGGATTTTGTATGTGTAATATATATTTTTTAAGTTAAAAAGTAAGTTGTAAGTTTCTTAAATAAATAAAAGTAAACTAAAATGCTTTGGGCCTGGAGAAATGGCTTTGCTGGTTAAAATTACTGCTCTTGCAGAGGACCTGAGTTCCCTTCCCAGCACTCACTCCAGTGGTTCACAACATTCTGTAAGTCCAGCTCCTGGGGATCTAACATCCCCTTCTGGCCTCCCCCGGTACCTGTATGCACACGAGTGTGCATGCCTGTGAGCTCATGCACACACACATACAAACATACACAAACCCACACACAAATGAAAAATTTAAAAATATTAACAAATAAAATGAATTCTGAACTAATCAGTGTGTGTTTTATATGCGTGCATAGTGAATTCCATCATGTTCTGTGAACAACTGGTTCCTAGCAAGTGTCCTTAATCACAAATTCAGTGTTACACAATTCAAGTGGGTATATTTCTCAGGGAGAAAGATAAGTAGTAAAGACCCTCCACTTACATAATGTAAAAGGCAGATAAACGTTTTACACAAGTGAATTTTCTTTATGCCCAAGTCTTACTGCTTATGTAGTTGTATTAGTTGAGACCTTGGTGAAGGATACTCCACATGCCCCGTTTCCTACGTAAGTGTCTGCCTCAACTCTATTGAGGCATCATTTCACTCCTTTCCCTTAACTCCTTGTTTGTAAAATGAACAGACGTAAGAGGTAAAAATGAATTCTTTAATTCACTTTCACCAAAATCATGGTAAAACTATTGTCAAATAGGTGAACATGTGTGTGTGTGTGTTAGTGCTATGAATTTAAATGTTCATAGGAATGTGTACATGTATGCGAGTATGCACATATATGAACTTATGTACATGTGCATGTATGTATGAATGCCAGAGGTCAGCATCTGTGTTTTCCTCTACTTCTCTCCTTTATTTTTTGAGAACAAAAAAGCTCATGAATTGGGTTGTACTCGGTGGCCAAGGATGCAGAGATTTTCCTGATTTCTACCCATCCCCCCAGCACTGGGGTCACATGCAAGCATGACTGCTTACATGGCTGCTAGTATCCTAACTCATGTCCTTATGTCTACAAAGCAGACACTCGGCAACTCAGCCCTGTCGCCTGTCCCCAACTGGACTTTTTACATCATCTGTAACTACTTTGTTTAAATCACAAACTGATGCATTCAGCCATTCCCCTCTTCCTTGTTTCACTTACCCCCACCACACCAACCTTTCCTATCCTGTCAGGTCTTATCTTGAATACCAGTTGGTGAGAGGGCCCCTGCCAGGCAGTGTTAATAGAGGAAGTACAAAGTCCTCATCATTGCCTCTGCACCCATCCTGGGCAGAGACAACTTTCTGGCATGTGCACTCATCACGCTATTGTGGAGTGGTTATGTCCTTTGAACACTCATTTTGAACAAGACTCTTGACGGCTTTCCTTATCACAATTTTTCCCAGCTAAAGATACGTGCGATATAAGATAAAATTTCAGGGAAGGGAAAACAAGCAACAGAACAGTTTCACATCTGAAGAGGAGCATTGTCCAGGCGTTTGTTGCACCAAATTCCTTGAAACAAATTAGATCTTGACGTCTCTTCATCTTTTGAACAAAAACCATGATTTTGAGCCAAAGGCAATCAATTATTTTAAATCTGTATTCCAGCTGTTTCTTAGACTTCCTGAATGATCAAAATGCAAAGATAATACAGATGTTAATTGCCAGCAATTTGACATACTTGACATTGTTCCCCTTGAAACTCTGCTCAACAATCAAGGCCATCTTTTCCTATTCTGAGCATATTCTTATGAGCTTAGTTCTTTTTTTAAGAAAAAAATATCAGAGCCTAAAAACACAAATAGTCATCAATTAATCTGGGTTGGTTAATTCCAAGCCAAAGGTGTTCTGCTAATGATAAGTGTTGTTACTAAGTCTATACTGGTCAGGTAATGAGATAACAGCTTCTCAGACCCTGCTTCTCACTTGGGGTATCCCCAAATTCTTTCATACCACTGACTTCCTCAGTGTTGTTTTACCGTTGAACTTTCACTTGACTCTGCTGCCCCCTCTAGATACCACAAATTTCTCTTCTTTCTTTATCAACGTGCTTTGAGGAGTCTGGAGCGTTGATGGTATATGCCTTGTTTTAAATCCTTGCAATCTGGCTTTCAGCCTTACTCACCTATGAATCTGCACTCTGGAAGGGCTAAGTGATTGATCTTCTTTCTGCTAAACTCATTTTTTTTTAAATGTGATTCTCCTAGAAACTCGGTAGCATTCAGTGTTGTTGAACTACAAGGCTGTGTTCAACTAATGTTGTTGTTGTTACTATTTTAATGTTCACAGCAACTCTTTTAAGGATACATTACTACTTCCATTTTGCAGTGGGAAAAGTGAGGTGCAGAATCTGTAAATAGTAACTGAGAGGAAACACATGCAGATTTGAATTCGGATCTTTCTACAAGGTCCCACTGATTTAAAAGCAAGGGAACTTTGTGTGGGAGCAAGAAGGTTTACCATCTGTATTATATTCTGATTATTTTCTTTATACAACAGTGAAAGTAAACCTAATCAGACAAGTTATAAGGACTGATGTCTAGCCCATAACATATACTATATTAATAATATTTAATTAGTTTTGCCTTAAGATGTTAAAAAATATATGACAAATATTTTTCCAGGTGAACATCTTTGGAAAAGATAGAACTGTAGGTGGCTTTCTTTTGTATTTTCTCTGTTTCCTATTCCTTATATAATCTTCTGTTTAATACAAAATCATGTAACAATGAGGACATGAGAACATTAGATTTACTCTTTTAGTCACAGAAATATTGAAAATTTACTCTTATATTTTTGGTTGTGAACCTAGCCTTCAATGGCTGAGCCATCCGATCGCCTGAGTAAATTGGGAGCATGGGGATCATGGGAGAAGGTAGGAGGGAAGGGAGAGAAAGGAAGGTGAGGGGAGAAAAATATATAGTTCAATAAAACAATAAAAAACAATGGATAATAATAATAATAATAAAGTTTACTAAATTCCAGGCCCTGAGGATATAGAGATGAGTAAAGAAACCATGTCTGTGGGTTGAGCACATTACGATACAAGACATTTGCTCCAAGATTAGTAAAGTGCTATGGTACTACTAAGAAGAGACCCAGTTCTTCTTATACATCAATTTGTCTTTGGCGATACCAGGTTTTCAAAAGTGTGAGGCTACTCAGATTTGATTTTATGAACACAACACAGCTAGCTGAAAAGATACTCGAGATCCAGGAAAATTGTAAGTCAAGGACTTAAGGTTAAAATTATTTTTCAGGCTATTTTGCATATTCCTGAATATGTGAACGTGTGACAAAAATATCATAAGATGAAGTCAAATGTAAGCATGAGAAATACCAAGTAAGATGTCTCATTGTGTAATAAAGGTTACAAAGATATCAATAATTTAAAATTAGCAGATACTGCCTTATTATCTTGCTGTTAAGCAAATGATGTAAACTTTGAGAAACCCTCTTTCTCTTTTGTTCTCTGTATAATAAATGTATGAAAAAAATGTGTGTAGTCATTTTACATAACAAATCCTAGAATATCTGAAGAGTTCTGTGTAAATCATTTAAAAATATGCAAAACTATGTAGTGGTTTGGGAAGGAAGAGGCAAGAACATTTAATTCTTTAATCTGATCACTGAAAGCTGGAGAGAAATCAAAAATTGTATACATTTTCATAATTGAATAAAATAAAGGAAATATCATTGAACATGGCTAGAAACTAAGGCATAGTGGAGTTTTAAAGGGATTTTTAATTTTTTTTTGCTAAGTTCAGGTTTATTATCACATTCACTTGTTTTAGAGTGAAAATGTTTATAATTCTTAAAATGTTTTGCATTCATCGTAAGGATAATTCTTAATGTGCACATGCTTGGTGATCTAAACTTTAAGCCAGATATTTTATTAAGAATTCTGTACAAACTGATAGATTATT
Organism: Ondatra zibethicus; assembly: GCA_004026605.1. Lineage (NCBI taxonomy): Eukaryota > Metazoa > Chordata > Mammalia > Rodentia > Cricetidae > Ondatra > Ondatra zibethicus. Next base: position 27,834 of record PVIU01012810.1, on the reverse strand, counting down.
CACCTTGGTTTTTTAGATGTATTGCATTTATTTCACAATCTAAAGGAATTCAAAACAACTAAATTGATTTACTTCATAAGTAAAATATATTTAACAATAAAATTAAAAAGTGGTTTGTTGGTTTTTTCTTTAAGAACTTGACTGTCATTTTGAAGACAATTAAATGACTTAGTTGAGTGTATGTGTGGGTATCCTAGTCTGAGATTTGACTTTAAAAAGAACAATAGAATCTATTTTGATGGTCATAATGCATTGTATATGTGTATGAAATTCTCAAAGAGTAAATAAAATATTGTATTAGAATATAAAAATAAAATGAGGGGAATTGATATTGACCTCCCTTAAAGATTAGAAATATTGAGAATATTTTAAAATATAAATGCATTTTGGATACAACCTGGAAAAATCAAGCACTGAAAACAGTGTATTGCAGGGTATATGTGTGCATGCACATATGTGCACAGTGCAGGGAAATGGAGAGACACTGGGTTAGAAGAGTGGTGTTCTGGAGCAAGTTCATAAGCTGCAGAGAGTTAAATGTGAGCTTCACTCCTCATCTCCATGTGTTGGTCAGTAAATGACACCGGGATAGTAGATGGAAGTCAGTCATGTGTTAGTATTTCCTACAATTGAAACAAAAATACTTCTCATTTTTGTTTTGTTTCCTTTTAAGGAGAGCTGCATATTAAAAGTTTCTAACATCCCATAAATAGAAGATGCAGATAAGACTGATGTAAAGAAGTTAATTTAAACTGAGATTAAATATCCAGCTGAAATGGAAACATCTCTGAAAATTTAGGTGCCAGAATTTTGGCCAATTGAATGTTGAATTAAGGAACAAATAGAAGAAAAGCTTACTCCATGTCTTCTAACTTAGGTAGACCTATCTATCATTAAATTTTATTTTGGGGGGTATAAGGAACTAGAGAGAAATTGAATCCAAGGGCACATTCCTCCAAGTCTTCAGCAGCCAGTAGGACACCCTGCCTACATGTTGTTGAAGAGATCCATTAAAAATAAAGACAAAGTCTCAGCCCTGTCTTCTTGTAAATTATACTCGAAGTCACCAACAAGAAAGGGATCCCTGAGGGACAGTCAGCAAGATTATATGAGAGTCACCTGGACCAGAGCCCAAAGAGCAGAAAAGTGATGTACAGTCTCTGACAAGGACCCTGTAGAGAACAGCTAAAGAGGATAGTCAGAAATGGGCAGCGGGGGCAGGGGACAGGGCAGGTTTAAGCTTGCCTTCTACAGAAACCAAGAAAGGAGCTCAGGAAGAAACCAGTGGGCACCTTCATGACTGCGGAGCTAGAAATTAAGAGAAGGATCAGGTGCCAGAATGCAGGGTTGGGAGTTGGAGGAAAGATACATTCATCTAAGATGATTATGAAAAAAAGAGAAACTTGGTTCTTATAATTCTTGTTGTTTTCAAGTTGTGGAGAAAAGGTTACTTATAAACTTTGTGACAGGGTTGGGGATTTGGGAAGAGATGCAAGACAAAGACGGAAAAAGAAGGGAAGATGTTAAAGACGCTGCAGTGTTAGGCTTCCAAGCCCAGAGGATGAGCCTCAGACAAAATGCTTCTTTCCTGAACTGACCATGGAGAATCTGAAACTACCAGGCATCACTATTGGATAAACAAGGAAGGTTTAGTGAAAAACAAAGGGAGAAATCCAACAATGTCCATATCTTTTGCATAATGGAAGACACATGAACTCTGGAAGGGGGAGTGGACTGTTGGCAAGTCAGAACAGGGCAGGATTTTGCTAGCTTTTCCTGAACAGCTATAGATGATGGTAAGACAGACGCAAGAGCCGAAAGACACTTTACATACAGCAGGAAGTAATAAGAGCCAAGGATTGACTGGGGAGATTTTATTTTTTGTTGTTAAACTTTCCTTTTGTGGATTCTCAGAAGTAGTAGGGATTAAACCTAGGGCATCACATAAGCCCTGGCACTGAGCAACACACATGGGTTGACCTTGAATTTGTAATCCATCAGCCACTGCCTTTTCAGAATTCCTACTAGTGCATCCCATCACAATCAGCTTGTGTGATTTTCTGTATGTAAATAATCTCATAGTTTTTATACTGTGATGTGTTATGGTGTCACTGTGTTTCTTTTTTTGTAATTTTAGATTGTTTGCATTTTTGGGCTATTTTCAGTAATACTGCTAGTAATAATTTATTGATAACGCTCTAAAATGTGTTTATTTAGATTGGAACAAATCCAATAGATATTAACAAGTTGTTCTTAAAGAAACAATAAACTATATACATAAATATATATCAACAATCTGGTTTAAAATGCAGTCTCTAGTGATAAGTACCAATAAATTTCTCTGCCCTATTACCAATATTGGAAAGGTTTTTGTTTGTTTATTGGTTTTTTGTTTTTTTGTTTTGTCTATCATCATTTACACAGAGTCTCACTAGGTTGTTCACGCTTGCCTGCAAACCTTGGGTTTAAGAATCTTTCATTTCTGTCTCCACAACAACTGGAGCTACATGTGTGCACCATGTCTAAAACAGCTGGAGCTACATGTGTGCACCATGTCTAAAACAGCTGGAGCTACATGTGTGCACCATGTCTAAAACAGCTGGAGAGTTTGGCTATTGTTAGTATATTATATGACAGTATTTGTCTTGCTTTGAATATCACTCTGCTTCCATTTTTTTCAGTATTTGTTGAACTATAGGAATAAAATTTCCTAAAATATTTTTAATCATCTAGAGAACAATCCTAGCTAATTTTCTCTTCTTCCAGGAAATTTTCTTCAGTATCTTTCCATAAAGCCTCAAAATGTATCTATAAATATAGATATCTCCTCAGAGCATTGCCTCTATTTTTGTGCTCATCTCTGTCTATTTTTTATGGTAAGAAGTATTTATGACTCACTGCTTCAACTAAAACTCCCACAGTTGCTGTATCACTGTTCTCTCTAATTGGCTCCACCTCTCATTTAATTTTAACCTTACATTTCAATTCAAAATGCCAACCCTCTCCCCACCTACATGAATTCTGATGAGAGAAGATGATTCTCCAACCAGAGCAGCAGAATCTACCTAGGGAGAAAAATAAGACTCCAGAAGCATGGGACTTAAGGAAGGAGGCGGTGAGTGGTTTAACCAAGACTGTGGGGAAATGGGAAGGCCTCACAGATGTACTATCAGGAGAAAGGACATGCTAGATATGGGAGAAAGACATCAAATGGAATACTTCACAATAGATTGGGAGTAAACATATCAGGTAACATTAATGTTATTGTTTTGTTGACAGTCCTATGACATAATCTCATCCAATTTTGAAATACAATCACGTTTGGTTTTCACCGTAGTAAATACATATCCCAAGCTGTGAGTAAAGCTGTAGAGGGAGCATCCTCTGTTGTGGACGTTACATCTTTTATTTGTTTGTTTTCCCAGTGTGGGAAATCAAATACTGAGCCTTGTACATGCTGTAAAAGTGCTCTACCACTGAGCTGCCCTCTCAGCCCAGATTCAAAGATTTCAAAAATCACTCAGGAGCCTGGGCAGTGGAGGAGAGGGTGCCTGAACTGGCCTTGTCCTGTAGTCAGACTGATGACTATCTTGAATATCACCATAGAAACTTTGTCTGGCGACAGATGGAGATAGAGACAGAGACACACATGGGAGCACTGGACTGAGCTCCCAAGGTCCAGTTGAAGAGAGGAAGGAGGGAGAATATGAGCAAGGAAGTCAGGACCAGGAGGGGCTTGATTCAGTGTGCCTGAACTAACGAGAGCTCACCAAATCCAGCTAGACTGGGACTGAACGAGCATGGGATCAAACTGGACCTTCTGAACGAGGCTCACAATTGAGGCAGAACAAGAAGCCAACGATAATGGCACTGGGATTTGTCTCTACAGCATGTACTGGCTTTTTGGGATCCTATTCTATTTGGATGCATACCTTCCTAAGCCTGGATGGAGGGGGGAGGGATTTGGACTTCCCACAGGGCAGGGTACCATGCCCTCTCTTAGAGGAGGGTGGGGAGGGTGAGTGGGGGAGCAGGAGGGAAATCGGAGGAGGGAAGGAAGTGGAAATTTTGATTCCTATTATTTATAAAGTAATAAAAAATTATCAGAGAAAAAAAGAATTAGCAATTACCAAAATTTCACTCGCAAAAGTGAAAATTTGCTCAAGTGATATCAACAAGCAATATCTATAAGACAAAGTAATTATAAAAATTCAGTGAAGAAAATATGAAGACAAACTAATGACTTCACACTCCAATAGCCAAAACTCCAAAAAATGCAGTTGTTGGTGAACGCAAGCAAAGCATGTTTGCAAGAAGTGAGCCAGCATTTTAACTGCACGCCATTCATTTAAATATGCTACCTTTCAAGTACAGAAGGAAAGCATACAACATTACCATGACATTATCAGAAGAGACACCAAGGTGCTCAAAACTTCTTCTTTGCTCTAATTCTGAAATCACATTCATGGCTAGAATGAGAAGCATTGACTGTGGCTGCATTTTGATAGGAGAGCAGTTGCAATACGTGTGAGAATGCTTGGTAAGACATTTTGCTGAGAGGTGGGAGTTTAGGTGTAGGGTAATCTTTTATATAGGCTAATGATCCACATTCCAACTGTTGGCAAGAGCTGAGGGGTGCAGAAGGAAACAAAGTCCATTTTTCGTTCCTCTAAATCACGCTTCTTTTTACACACATTTTTTTCATAATTAAAACAAAACCTATTACATAATTTTCCCTAAATTACATTATTTGCAGATAATTTTGTAGCTTGGGATTTTCTGTATTAATTTGTGTTTTGATACAATGTAATGCATTATCAAGAAAAAGTTATATTAAAAACGTTCTCACTTTGGAGCTGCCAAAATATATGCCCAGAGAATAAATGTTCCTAAAAGAAGCAGTTGCAAAAGTTAATCCTCTTAATAAACAATGCTATACCTTGTAATTGCAAATAAAATTTCAAATATAAATAGTAAAACTTTCACCATACTGGATACTACTTTAAAATGCTTTTAAATCAGTGACATCCAATGTCATAAAGATAAAAAAGATTAATTTTTAATCTGGAAAAGAAGGAGATTGAATCTGTCTCTGATAAAAAGCAATATATCACTCCTGCCTCAATATAGTTATGAACAATGTTTTTCCTGGGACTTTGTTCTCTTTTGTATAGGAGCATCCATTTCAAAGAAACCAGAATATGATAGATGGTATTTTCTAAAATCGTGATGTACTTAATGTGTCTTTTCAAATTTTAGTTAGCTTTTAATATAAAGATATTTTATGGAAAAAAAATGACTTTGTAAAAGGATTATAAATAAATAAAGCCTCTATGCCATTCTATGAACGTGACCAAACAAACGCCAGAGGAATGGTGACAGACACATCACTCATGTCTTTCCCTCAGACACAGATGAGCAAAAAATGTGTTCTGGGTTGCCACTACCATATGTGTGACTGACTTGGCAATTACATTTATTCCTTGTCAATTGACATCTAAATTTGTTGTTTTTTCAAGTAAAAATTAATTAGGCTCATTTCCAGCCCCTCACCTCTTCTTTAATGTTAGCCCCATATTGTTCCACATCTACCCTAACTGCAATACTTTAAAACTTCCTCAAATACCATCTCTTCTGTAGCTAGGCAGCAAATCACATCTGTATACTTTTACCAATAAATAGAATATGTTAGGGGGTGACTCATCTTTAACTCCTCAGCAATGAGATTGTATCATCACCATTATGGATGAATCCCCAGCCAATGAGACAAACCTGTGGCTGCTGGCTGCAAGTGTCCTAGTCTCTTGTTGCCTTCTCTCAAGTGTAACAAGCTCTCTCATTGTGTCACTCTTAGTGATGGTGATGTTGGTTTTTGCTCTGCTTTCAGGATTTTGTTACAAATATCAAAATGGTTTTAATTTCCATTTGGTTTGTTTAATATAAAAGTTTCAAGGTTCAAAAAAATATGATTGTGTTTTACTAATAAAACTTGTTTTATGATGGATACTCCAGTTACTAGTTTTGAAAAAAATTTCAAATCTCTACAACCCAAATAACCAAACAAAAATAAAAACTGTACCTACAAATCAACTAAGATATTTTTCAAGTCAATAACTTGTTATACTAAAACTTTCACTTCATATAAATGTACCTGAAAATGATGGCATAATAATAACACAAGGTGGATTCAGTTATTGTTAATAAGCTGATATGTGTGACTGAATATTGATAAACTAAAATATATGACTACTTTAAAAACAGTATTGCTTATAATTGTCATTTAAGTAAATAAAATGTGTTTCCTCTGGTATGTCATTATTTTGCTAATGTAAGTAAAGGGAAGGGCCATATGCTTTAAAGTAAGAGACTGCACCATTTATTAATTACAATTAGCTAATGGTACATGCCCCACAACTCAAATCATTTTGCTAAAAATGTAGGAATTGGGTATAACATGCTAAAACCATGCTATTAATTTTCTTCCACTGAGATTTTTGAAGGAAAACAAGTATATAAATCATCTTGAGTAAAACATTTGCATATATTTGCTAAGGAAAATCAATGCTCAAGTTCTCACAAAGCTACATTTTTAAAAATTCTTTCCATTTGATACTATTCTGCTATTTGCAATTAGTGAATGCATGCTTTCTAAAGGATGTGTTGAACACTGTGTAGACAACTAAAGAAATCAGCTACTCAGAGGGAGTTTATATTAAGGAGAACTTGAGAGAATGGGATAGTTGAGATGGAGGAAGGACAGAGAAGAAAGCAAGGAAAGAGATATTTTGATTGAGGGAGCCATTATAGGGTTAGCAGAAACATGACTCTAGAGAAATTCCCAGGAATCCACAAGGATGACCCCAGCTAAGACCCTAAGCAATAGAGGAGAGGGGGTCCAATCTTGACTTGCCCTATAGTCAGACTGATGACTATCTTAAATATCACCATGGAACCTTCATCCAGCAACTGATGGAAACAGAGGTAGAGACCCACAGCAGAGCACTGGACTGAGCTCCCAAAGTCCAGTTGAAGAGTGGGAGGAATAAGAGTACGAGCAAAGAGGTCAAGACCGTGATGGGTTCACCCACTGAAATGGTCTACCTGAGCTAATGGGAACTCACCAACTCCAGCTAGACTGGGAAGGAACAAGTATAGGACCAAACTAGTCCCTCTGAATGTGGTTGACAGTTGCAGGGCTGGAGCATACTGAGGGGCCACTGGCAGTGGCACCAGGATTTATTCCTACTGCATGTACTGACTTTTGGGGATCCTATTCTCTTTGAATATATACCTTGTTCAGCCTAGATATAGTAGGGAGTGCCTTGGACCTTCCACAAAGCAATGTGCCTTACCCTCTCTAAGGATTGGATGGGGGTGGGGTGGGTGGGTGTGTTGAGGGAATGGGAGGATGGGAGGGAGTGGGAACCTGGATTGGCATTTTAAAAAATCTAATAAATTAAAAAAAGATGTTATAGACAAAAAAGACCAATATAAGGGAACCATAAACCTGAGGTTTTGACTAATGGTTGATTCCTTTTTTATTTATGCCTAAGCTGACATAATTCTAATAATGCGAAAGTTTATTATTTAAAAGAAAATTACAAGAGAAGAGGGACATTTTAGCGTCTTTTCTTTGAAATACAAGTGCATAGACTTGGAACAGAGAAGAAAAAGAATATAGAAAGTTATAAACAGAAATAGTTTTAAAAAATAAAATGAAATCTTTAAAGAGAAAGTAAAGTAATATGAAAGAGTACAGGTAGTCATAGATGAAAGGAATAAAGAAAAATAAACCACATACACAAAGAGTCTGAATTATGTATTTTATTGAGTTTTCTTTGAATTTTTTAACTACAGATATTTGATCCTGGGGTCTGCTAAGCTAAACCAACACACATATTTTAAAGGTATCTTGACTTCAAAATTTGACTCTAAGGATATGTTACTTTGGAAGAGAGGTCCTGCTTTTGTTTCCACAGAAGATGAGAACCTGTGGATTCCTTCCAGGCTAATGTGGTTTGATGGAACAAGACCCCCAGAAAGGTCTCTAGAAACCCTAAAAATACTTCACCCAACAAACAACAGGAAGCAGTTTGGAGAAAACAGCAACCAAATTCTCCAAATAATTATTTATAAATGTTTGTTTTCATTTAAAGGGGGGATATGATATAGAGATGAATACTTTACATTGGTATGGAATTTGCTCTATTGATACAAAATTAAGGTTGATTTGCTACACCGTGTATAGGTATTTCTGCTCTTGTTTAAGTATTGTATTTGTGCAGCTCATTTAAATATGTAATGTATCATTAAGAATTGCAGATTAATAGGTACTCATCTATAATAATCAAACTGTAGTCAAATTAGTTAGGTTTTCTATATGTACAGATATACATTTCATATGGATAGGTATTCTTCAAACCTTTAAAAGAACTGTAGTATATGGCATTTAAATAACTTAGGATTCTGTTGACATGAGACATGATTGCTTCTGGCAGGACCCATTATTTCAGAAACATTGATGGGTATTGAAGAATCTTGTTATGGAATTTACATTCAATGTGACAAGGCTAGTCATTTGGGCAAGAAACTCCTCTTGTCTGAAATGCTTGATGGTATGCTGTATAAACTGGACATACAGGACCCACAGAAATATGACTACTAAACTTGCCAGAAGTTGAGACAGTCCTTCAGGGTTCTTGATTCATGACAGAATCTGCCAGACATTCTGCAGGATACAGAAGAAAGTGACTGACAAACTGCCAATATAGGCAAAATAGTCTTACAAATTTTCTGTTTCATGGAAAAGTTTGCCAGATACTATGGGTCTGTAGGCTGAAGATGGGTGCCCCAACATGACAAAAGAACTTTGAGTGACTGTCCAGGCAGTGAGATGTCTTTCTCCATTCTAAAGTTTTGGAATTTGCTTACAATGCACTTCCTGTTTATTTAGGTAATACTATATCCTTCTGGGGTCTTTAGTGGAGCTGAAGACAGATAGTTATAGTTTTCCTTAGTTATGATAAAAGATAAAGTAGATATGAAACTTTAGACTCACAAAGATAAAATAGATAACAGAATATTTTCTTTAATTTTTCAGATACAAATAGACTAAATATTGTAACTCTAATTCTTCCTTAATAATTGCTTTGTTGCATGTAATGTTGCTATGTTAAAGTTAAAACCTTCTTTCTATTTAGACAGAAAAAGGGAGATGATGTATGCTGTGAATACATTTTATTACAATTGGTCAATAAAGAAGCTACTTTGGCCTATGGCATGGCAGAACAAAGCCAGGCATGGAATCAGAACAGAGATAGAAAGAGAGAGTAGGCAGAGTCAGAGACACATTATGTAGCAGCCAAAGGAGATAGATGCTGGAACCTCATGGGTAGGCCATAGCCTCGTAGTGACACATAGATTAATATAAATGGATTAGTTTAAGATGTGAGAGTTAGTTAATAAGAAGTCTGAGATAGTAGGCCAAACAGTGTTGTAATTAGTATAGTTTCTGTGTGATTATTTGTGTCTGGGCAGCCAGGAACAAAAAAGCAGTTTCTGTTTATAAAGGAATGTAAATATTGGCTTTCTGGTTCTAGATTTGCAAATGTTCACATCAGAAGATCTGAAGTTCAGGATCTCTTCTCTTCTGTTCGCTGAAGACATTTAATCATCTGATTCCTTCAGTTTAGTGTCTTCATGTACACTGAACTAAAGTGCTAAATGACAAAAAAAATGCTAAATGACAAAAGGTGTAATAAATTCAAACAAGCTCAACCATCCTCATCCTACTCAAGAAAGTATAAATTGAGTTGAATTAAACTATAGAAACATATCTTAAAAGTTAATTTTCCTATTCTATCACATTAAAATCTTCAGTTGCCTAATCTACAACCCATTTATTCTGTTTCCTCAGTGTTTTGATCAGGAGAACTTCCAAATTCCCACTGTCTAAAACCAAGTTTGTTTGCTGTATATCTGTACCTATAGACCAAAATTTTTTTTAACCTTATTATTGTTTTTTGACATTCATCTGATTTATGTTCCCAATGCAATTACTCTGTCTTGATTCAATCTGTGTGCAACTCAACTTCCTTTTTGGGACTTTTTTTTTGCATTGACAATGAACTTAACTGGAGATATACTAATTTTATCCATCAACACTAGCTCTCCAACTTTCTCTCACAAAAATAGACAAGTTGGTTTAGAACAGTTGTTTACAACCTGTGGGTCACAATCACTGGAAGAACATTTATCTCCAAAGATCTTAGGAATCCCCAACCATAAATTTATTTTCATTACTACTTTATAATTGTAATTTTGTACTCAGTGTTGCCTCAGGTCCTAAGGAACTCAGGAATATGCTTTCCAATGCTTGTAACCCACAGGTTGAGAGCTGCTGGTATAGATAATTTTACAGTTTTTTTTCAAACAGCAAATTTATTTCTACCTCTCCAACACTGATCATGAATTCATCAATGATTTCTTTCCATTGTACCTTCTGTGTGCCCTGATTCTTATGAATTTTGGGACTAACTCCTCTTTTAAGTGTTGCCATGTCATGGTTATCTTGACTTATATTAAATTTCAGACTGACCACAAAACATAGTCCATTTGTTTAGCTTTTATTTTTACTAGCACTAAGATAACATTTAAATGCATAAACATAGATCACATCTCCAAGGTAAGGATGTAGGAAATTAGGAACAGAATTAAATAATGAGTGCCGAGGAATTCAACTATGTAGAAGCAAATAATAAAAAAAAGCCAAAGAAAAAGAAAAGGAGATGTCTTCTGGTTGAGGAAATCCAGAAGAAGGCTGCTGCTGATATTAAAAGAAGACCTTATGTCAAGAAGCAGGGAGTCAATGACTCTAGTGGAGATTGTTGGAAGTTTCAGTGACATAAATCAGAGCATGTTCTATTGCAATAGGTTATTGGAAATGGTTGTGGTTTTGATAACAGCCGTTTCAGTGGAATGATGAGATGAAAATCACTGTGTCATGGGTTGAGGTATGGGAGGCATAAGCACATAAATAACTAATGTATACAACTCTTTTGAAAGCTTAAGTTTGATAGGACACAGAAATGAAAGTGAAGGTGAAGAAAAGTGATGCAGTTTTATTTATGATGGGAGTTTCTGGGTTGTTTTTATCCCCTGTTAGGGAAGATCTAGTAGAAGGGAAGAGAGAAAATAACTAATACAACAAGAGACATAAGAATTTCTAGGGAAAAGGATGAGCTACAGAAAATAAGAGTGTGAAAAAATTTATGGAAGAGTATCTAAATAATACTATAGCAAAAACAGGAATAAGAAAGACAAATCTCAGTACAGTCCAAATAATAGATTTGTGAGCTATTTCCTCTTCCTTCTATTTCCTCTAAAAAATGTGAATGGAGTCATCAGCATCACTTCAGTTATAACAGTAGAAGAATGAAACACTTGCGTTGAGAAGAGAACACATGGAAGTGACATTTGAAGTAAGGAAAGAAAGCCTACTACATAATATTAGATATCAAAGCATTACTGAGCATCAGTTCAGTTTTTGAGCAGAGTCTCTCATAGTATCTCACTGTTCCTATGAAGATTTGGAGAAGACAAATGATAAAATATTTTTTACAATGCATGTTTGGCCATACCCACTCAATTCTGTGAGAGAAGTCAAATAAGAAGAAGGTATTTGTGATGTTGTGACTCTGTAGTCTGAAGCAACGTGAGGGAGTAGAGAATATGAACTAAGTGTTAGAAACATTAGTATCTTCATATAGTGGAAGATTTGTAGAGATGAAAATGCAGAGAACATGGTCTAAGAACCAGACATGTGAGATACACATTTCAAAATTTAAGTGTCTATTTATGACAAAGTATAGGAAATAAGATAAAAGTAAGCTGAAGTAACTTTTCAAACAAACAAACAAAGCATGAGTAGGGATGAGGATACCAAGGGGCCAGGATTTTGACCTCTGGGTAAATTTCCCTCTGGCTTTCTGTGTCACTGAGAATAATCTTCACAGCACTTGGTGTGGACACTGGGGATATGTGAAGTCAGTAAGATGTGAAAGAAAAAATAACAAGTGGATAATGGGCTGTGTACAAGATTATAGTTGGGAAGAAATTGAAGAGATTCAGTGTAGATACCCCAGTAATGTCCTGGAAGTCATAAGAAAAGTAAGGAAAGTCATCTCTAGTTTCTATTTTTGCCTCTGTTAAATATATAGAGACAAACATTCTCCATATAGGAGAATATTAGATAAAGTGGTGTTTTCTGTGGAAAGCTGTGGTGCATTGAATGGGAATGGCCCCACAGGCTCATATATTTGAATACTTGGTTGTGGAACTATTTGGGAAGGATTTGGAGGTGTGACTTCATCAGAGAAGGTATGTCAATAGAGATGGTTTCTGAGGTTAGAAAAGCCTATACCAAGTAATTCCTCCCTCTTTCCCATTCTAGAGAACATATTCGGTTAAATCTATGCCCAGAAGACTTGCTATTATCCCTAGAAAGTTGTGACTCTGTTAACATGAAACTTGAGCCTTTACATAACTGATCACTAGATATCTGTCCCCAGTCAACTCACAAATTCTTCTCCTAATATACCCATCCTACACCAATTTTAGAATGCTTTTATTTCCTAAAATAATCCATGTCCTCTCAAGCCAGTTAACAAAAGAGCACATTTTAATTACATTTTTATTCCTTTAGTATATCTGTGTGTATGTGTATGTGTGTGTGTGCATGTATCAGTGTGTACAAACACACATGCACACACACACATACATGCAGTAGTCAGCTTGTAGAAACTTGAAGGCAACTTCATTTTCTCCTTTCACTGTGTGTGTGTGTACTGAAAATCAGATTCATGTCTTCAGGCTTGGTGGCAAATGTCCTTACCCAATGAGGCACTTTACAAGAACAAAAGAGCATGTAGGTAGAACATTTGAATTTCTTAGATCCAAATTCTTTGTAATTTGGATCTAGGCACATGACAATATATTCTTAAGAGGATCATCTCTTTTTTTAACTAAATGATTAAATTTTATTTGGGCTTGATTGAATGATTTGAGAGGACTAAATTTGGTACTGACTTTCGGCATGAAACTTGCTATTAAAATGTAGAATGTATTGTATTATAGAAGAAATGAGATAAAGAACAAAAGGATTTTGAGTCAGACAAAATGACCTTGAATCATACATTTCACCACTAAACATGATGATTAGCAGAAAGTCATGAGACCCTTATCCAGATCTTTTAACTGTTAATAGCAGGACATGATCACTTTACTGACAACTGAAGAACGTAAGATGTTATCTTTAAGTACCTGAAATATTCTAGGTTATAATATATATTAACTAATATATATATAATATATATTGTATATATACAAATATATACAATAACCATATGAGTGATAAAATAATGCTGTTAATTTCCCATAAATACACACATAACTCCTAGCTTTCGTTTGTGCAAAAGACCTTGAATTAAAGGCTTAATAATACTTCTTCAGGGCTTGTTATCTAACTGCTCCAGAAGTTAATATTTTGTTAGCTGCTATGGCTTACATTAAAAACATGAAGACATGTCCATAGAACCTAAAAATGTAGAGACTGTAGCAGTCTTATACTATTGAAGTACAAAATGTTAAACACAACAGCATCCACTTGAAAAGATGCTGTACAAATTTTACAGTCTTGATGATGTATGTAGGTATCGTAATAGTAATGTCAAGATCTTTATCAACCTGCAGGAAGAGTGGAGGTTCATAAATAAACAAACAATGATTTATTTTTGGAAGGAAAAGGGTAAATGCCAACAATTTCAAAAAGGACAAAATGAATTTTGGTGTAGGATACTATGAGCAAAAGTAACTCCTACCTATTGCTTAATGGTGAGAATCAGAAGAGTATACTTGAAAGATGGGAACATTCTTTGCTTCTTTCAAACTTATTCTCAAGAGAAAGGGGGAGAGGATGCCAGGAAGATATTTTCCAGAGTATAACTGGAGAATCAGCAAAACAGTAAATTTGCATGAGACCATAAATAAAACATGACACTTGGAGAGATACCATGGTTAACTTGGTAAAGTTGAAAGTCATCCACAGGGGAATAAAACCCAAAGCTGGAAAATGATTTAAACCACAAAGAAGTAGGGAAAATCTATATAAATTATTCCATATGGACAGGGTTTTAACCAGAACAAAAAGTCAGTGATTCTCAACTCTGAAAAGTATGCCCACTTTTGAATAAAATACTTAATCTCTTAGGATCCTGGTTTCTGCATCTTTAAAATAAAATTAGTGATTCCAATTGTTTCATAGGACTATATAAAATTCAAGGGAATGAAGGCAAAGGAAAGACAAGAGAACCAGTCCCCTAATAGCACCCTCTCCTTTTCCCTTGATTATTTTCACCCACATAGTTATGACATCATTTGCAAGCCAAATGGAACTTTAAAGTCTTTTAAGAATCTTTTTCATATTTATATGAGAAGTATCACCTTTTGTGTGGGTCTTATGAATACCACACATATGAAATTCCATGCCTACAGTCACAGAGCTATTTGGGGTTATAGGCAAGACTCTTATACAAGCAATTTGTGATCAAAAAGTGAGAAGAGTAGAGGAAGAGGTGAATAAAGAGTAAGAGCAAAGGACTCTGGATTGGTCAAGTAATAAATGAAGGAGAAAACACACAAAATAAAAGCCATCATCATTGAACAACACTCTTCAGAAAAGGATAGCGGTAAAATTCTGATTTCTTCACACCTCAACTGTTTTTCATTTTTATTTGATCCAATTGAATTCATTGTGTAAGTTTAAGTAAGATCATAATACAATCCACCACTGAAAAAGAAGTATTTGGTACAAAAATTCATTAACCTTTCTTCTAGCTCCCTCTTTTAGATAAAACTCTCAGTGTAAAAACTAAAATAAGAGTGGAGTAGAAAAATAGGACCATAAAAATTGAAGACCCACTCTTGATTTAAATTAGGCCATATATTAGTTATTATTTGACCCAAAACAAATTTTTCATCTTTTTCTGTACTTTTAATTTTAGTAATTTTTTTATTTATTAAAACAGGATCTATGTAAGCTGTCCTGAAATTTACTATGTAGACCAGGCTGGCCTTGAACTCACTGAGCTCTGCCTACTTCTACCTCCTGAAAGCTGGGATTAAAGGCGAGCATGATTATACTTGGCCCTCAAACAAACTGAAGTCTTGGTATGTGCAGTAAAATTGCATTGCTTAGATCCCACAGTTTGACTTATTTACTTTCCTTATTCACTGTTTTCCTGAAGGCCAATCAAATTGGCTGTTACTTTTCTTAAGAATAACAATGATCCATTTAAGATATATTAGTTGTTGCTTTAGATCAAATGCTTCCTCAGACCTAATTAATAGCAAACCAAGGCAAGGGCCATCCACATATAATACTCTTGAATGTACCATAACTAGCAAGAAATTACTCGAGTTTATCCTTCTAAACATGCACTGAAACAACATATTCTTTTCTAGAGTAACTTGGTAAAGGAGAGAAAAGTGTGCATAAAAACCACACAAAAATAAGTCCAAATAAATTTTAATTTAAACTGTTTGATAAATAGCCTTGTAATAATTTTGAATGATTCAGTTGACATACAGACCTAAGAAGCCAATTCGTCTGAAGAGCAGAGCAAATTATTGAAGACATTTCCATCCTCTCTCTACTTGGATATTGATTCATTTCTATATAACAGGGATAAAAAGAAAATTGTAATTACAGCAGCACTGTTCATTCTATTGTAAGTAGAGGACTACCAACATTTCTATTATTAACCCCTATTGTCACTGGTTTATGATCTCAGCAGTAAACTTGGCATAGATGATACCTCCTTGTGAGTACATTTTTCACCATGTTTCTTAAGCCATTTGTCTATTTATGAATTATACAATTGCCAGAAATGATGTGCACTCAATAGGCTTTTGATTTCCAATCACTCTGAATAAAAGATTATGTTTTGAAATGAAAGCCCTGGCTTCAAAATATTCTAAATTCCTTTGGGCATTTTTAGTTGGTCCTTTTTATTTTCTTAATTCCCCAATATGTCTGTTTAAGGCTAAATTTTAGTATAAATTAATAAGACCTGGTCTCAAGCAATTGGCTCACTTCACCCACGTTAACAATTGGCACAGATTGCTAGGTGGAAAAGTCAGCTGCGATGATTGGTATCAATTGCCGGGCAGCTGAAATAACACTCTCAGCTTTCCAACCATTCACTGAGCTGTCGGGTTCTGGCAGAGACCTAGAGTATTTAAAATGCATTTTCAAACTCTTGATTCATAAAAGTACCAACTAAAGCATAATTGTTTCCTAGATGAAAAGAGTTATCTCATGAAAAAGAATTGTGAATTTTATCTTACATGTGTAAAGATTTTATATAGTGTCATAACTGTGACATAATATATAGATATAGTATAGTTAAAGAAATATAAACACCCATTTACACATCACAACTAAAATTACAGTATAGCTTTCTATATGTTGTGTTTATTTTATGTGTGTGTATGAATGATATGAATGTGTGTATATGTACGTGTGTGTGTGTGCACATGTATATACATGAGAGTGCCCATAAAGATAAGAAGAGGACACTGGGTGCCTCTCAGGCAGTTGTGAGCCATGCAATGTGGGTGTTGAGAACTGAACTTGGGATCTTCTGCAAAATCAGCAAGCACTCAACCACTCGGTCGTCTTTCCAGCCCAAGTAAACTGGACCTTTACATTGTCTACAGACCTCTTCTTTAAATTCCCCTTTAACATCTAAGTGCTAATCAGTGGACTACTTTTTAAAATATAATTTTTACAGTTTTTGTAAATATATTCATCTCTAAAAAAACATTTTCTCAGTTTCCTTGCTTTAGTATTAGGATAATGAGAAAAATTTTAAGTTTATTCCTTTGTAATTGTAAAAAGTTGTTACGAGGTTGACCCGGATCATTATTACTACAACATTCCACTTTCCAACTCACCACAAATTATCAACTTAACTATCAATGAGCTTTGATTTGTCTCCAATTTTTATGGACATGCCTACTTCATTAGTACACTCTCAGATCTTAATTAGAACCCATAATTATTTTTAAATAATGGGATAAACATAAAATTCTACCATTCATTACACACTTGAATGTAAATTCTATTTAAATTATTTTCAGTCAAATTCCTTTTTAACTCACAAAATCTAACAGACTTGTAACTCAACATAGATGTTAATACATTTTTCCAACCTGCTTTTTTATTTATTCTTTGTGTCTTTCACATCATGCATCTCCAACCCATTTACTTCCCCATCCTTTCGTATCCACCCTCTGCCCTTGTGACCTACCCCCACAAATAAAATAAAATTTAGGAGAAAGAAGAAGGAGGAGGAGGAGGAGGAAAAGAAAAGAAAAATCAATCTCATCATGGAAGCTGTAGTGTGACAAAATGAGTCACCAGATAAACACTTTTATCAATATACATGCACTTGCAAGTTTTCATTGCAAAGAACACTTTGGTTTGAGGCCTCTGGTTTCTAATGTACTACCGATGGTGGTATTTAAGAAAACAGGACTAATAGCTCTACTTAGACATAAACAGATACAGTCAAGGATTTTCTATCATTTAGTTGTGTTGTCTGCTTATATATGGAGGTATTGACAATAGACTGTCTTGAGAAAAATACACTTAATTCCTAAATATTTTTCTTGATATGCTATTACTGTAGGAATTCTTATTTATAGAATGTTTCCATGTAGAATTTTAGACTTTTTAAAATTATGGGACCAGTAAAATAATAGGGCTGTTTTTTTTATTTTTTTGAAATTTTGCTGTAATTACATCATCTCTTCCTTCCTTCTCCTCTCTCAGTTCCCTCCCCATGTATCACTCTTTACTCTACTTCAAATGTTTCTCTTAGTAAAATCAGAAACTATGTTTACAAAGTCTCACCAACATGAGTATTAGAACAGGTGCTGACAACAATAATAGACACAACAAAGTGGATGAGGGAAAGTCCAAAAAGCCTTAACCCAACACAAAGAGCCATAAGCAACAAAGGACTACTGATGGTAGGGTAATAGTCTCCCTCCGTGATGAGCACATGAGTTATTTAGCCAATATCAAATGGTCATCGCCAAAAACATACATACAAGTAACATTATACATTCTGATCAGGTTATATGTAGAAATGTTTATATGTAAAATAATTAATGAAAAAGCATTTTATATTCCTTTTTACCTTCTCCTCTTCCTATATGCTTATTTCTTTCTGCTAATTTTGTTTTGATGTAACTGCTTGTACTTGTTTTTTTTTAAATATTTTAATTGAGAAGTTCATACATGTTTTCATCATATTTACTTCCCTTCTTGAAACTCTTTCCTGATCAACACCCCCTTCTCTCTCCACCAAACTTTGATTCTTTTTTTTTTTAAAGAAAAAAAATCCATTAAAACCAATTCATGCTTCCCAAATGTTCTTGGATATATGGTCGCCCAATGAAGTATGGTCAACATTCCAGAAGCAATATTCCT
Source organism: Ondatra zibethicus (assembly GCA_004026605.1). Lineage (NCBI taxonomy): Eukaryota > Metazoa > Chordata > Mammalia > Rodentia > Cricetidae > Ondatra > Ondatra zibethicus. The sequence goes on along the minus strand of PVIU01012810.1, from coordinate 9,278 downwards.
AGAGGAAACTGCCTCTCCCACTGACAGTAGCTAAATTGTCTATAACCCTCCCCTTGGGATTGAACTTGCTGGCCAGTTCCCTTCTACATTCTGAGATTTGATCTGGCTTGGGCTTTGTACAAGTGTTGTGTATGCTGTCACGTCTGCTGTGAGTTCATATATGCAGCTAGCTACGCTCTCTTTGCAGAAGACACTTCCTTGTAGTCATCTGATGTAGGAGGTTCTTCTATGTGTTGCTTTCATTGGTTGAATAAAGAAACTGCCTTGGCCTTTTGATAGGGCAGCACTTAGGTGGGCAGAGTAGACAGAACAGAATGCAGGGAAGAAGGGCAGTGTGGCAGCCGCCACAAATCTCCTGCCTGAGACAGACGTAGGTTAGAATCTTGCTGGTAAGCCACAGTCATATGGTGATACACAGATTTAATAGCAATGGGTTAATTAAAATGTGAGAGTTAGCCAATAAGAGGCTAGAGCTAACAGGCCAGGTAGTGTTTAAATGAATGCAGTTTCTGTGTGATTATTTCAGGGTTAAGCTAGGGGGGCAGCTGGGATGAAAAGCAGGCTCTCTCTCCACTACAGTTGTCTTTGGTAGTTTAAGAGAAAATGGTTCCGAAAGGGAGTGGCATTGCTAGAAGGTGTGGCCTTGTTAGAGGACATTTGTCACTGTGGGGCAGACTTTGAGGTCTCTTTTTCTCAAGCTTCCCTCAGTGTGACAGCCAGTCAACTTCCTGTCCCCGCAAGATGTAGCACTCATCTCTAGCACCATGTCTGCACCGTGCTCCTCTTCATGATCGTAATGGACTGAAGCTGTAAGTGAGCCACCCTCAATTAAATGTTTTCTTTATGAGGTGCCATGGTCATGGGGACTCTTCATAGCAATGAAAAGACGAACTAAGACATCATCCATCCCCTCTGATTCTTTCCATATATTAGAGCCTCTCTTCTACAGTTATCCATGAGCTTTGGTAGGAAGGACTGAGGTTTATATGTTTCATTTAAGACTGAGCATTCTTCATCATCTTGTTCTCTACACCTTGGGCAGCTTTATGTTCATCACCATATTCTTCACATAGAAGCTTCACAGGTGAGGGTTTAGAGATGCATAATTCCATGGGTATGATAGATCAGTGGGAGTTAGTGTAATACTATATCTATTTAGCAAAATAAAAGTAGTAGGTTCAGCCGAAGGCTGTTTAGCCATAGCTTCTTGACATTACTGGTACCAGGTATGGGTTTTATCTTGTGGGGTTTTATCTTAGTGATCCCTTACTCCAATGATGTTCCTGCCACTACTGCATCAACGGGAATGTCTTGGCAGGACATTACGGGTTACAGCTTGTGGGGTGGGCCTTGCATAATCAGAAAATGGTCTGTTACTTCCATGATGTTCATGGACTACTGCACCATTGAGTCAGATGTTAGTGTAGCTTTTAGGGTTCACAACCAGGCAAGAATGATTATTATTATTACTCTCTTCTGTAATATACATAGCACTGTCCAGTCCTATTAGCCAACAGGAATGAAGCTTCCAGATCAGTACCAGTTTCATTTCTCCAAGTTCCATGACTCAAGTATGTGACGTCTTCAGTGTTAGGGTCTTATTGTCAAGATATAGAAAACATCCAAGAGTATTGGCAATAATCTGTAATGTCTGGGTTTGTGAGAAACCACTGGACAAAAATTCAAAAATATGAAATGTGGCATATCCCTGGCACTGAAGTTTTTATTTATTAGCCTCAATATAGGATAACTCCATTTTAAATCATGTATGTGTGTGTGTATGTGTGTGTGTTTGCGCTAAGCATTTTGTGTTATTTTTCCCTTTCTTTTCTGACCTCTCCTCACCATTCCAATTAAACATGCCTCTCCCATTGACTTTTTAAATCTTTTGTACAAATATATTCTATCTCATCTCCCTTGAAAGTCTATTCCTCAGCCCCTTAGTAATTTTTTGACCTCTATGGGTATTCTAAACTAAGCATTGGAAGATTCAAGGCTAACATCTACAGATGAGAGAAAACTGCACCATATGGCTTTATAAGTCTGAGTTGCCTCCTCCAGAATGACTGTCTCCATCTCCACCCATCTCCCTGTGAAGTTCATAATTTCATTTTTTTAACAGCTCTGTGTACTCCTCTTTCCTTAGCCCTTGTCAGTGTTTCTCCTGCCTCTGATTCACTAATGCTTGGTTGTCATTAACTATAACTCAGTTTCCATCTCACATTCCAGCACTGGTCTGGCTTTCTCTCCTACCTTTTGCATTTGACCAAAGATCTCATATACATAATGTTATTCTTTAAATGTATTTTTACATTTATTAGTAGAACTACCAGTGCTTAGAATCAAAAAACTTACTTTTCTCACATTTACTTTATATCATTACCAGACTCTTACTTATTATTTCTGGCTCCTCAGCATTCCTGACTGATTTCCTTTCTCATAGTCTTGCTACTTGGCCAGAAGCCTATAGTTCAGAATATTCTTGAAGCATAGACAATGCACCCTTAGGATGTTACTGATTCATTCACTCATGCATTCATTCGTATAATAACTCTACGTTGCAAACCTAATACTGGACAGATGCTGGGCTAGTAACTGAGTAGGCAGAGGAAATGAGGTCACAGAAGGATTTATGGAGGAAAAAAGTTAAAGAAAAAGAAGTAGGTGGTCTCAGTAGTGACCAAAGCATTGAGTGGTGTTAGCTCCTATTTTTAGTGCAATAAAATCAAAGATATTTTTTAAAAGCTATGAAGATTTACAATAGATGCTTTGGATTGTGTCAGTAATGTGAAGCTCACGGTAGAAAATTAGGCAATGAGCAGATGAGGCTAGAGAGTGTAGCAGCAGGCCATGGAGAGTACATCTGTCTTGGTAAGGAGCTAAGATTTTTTTTTTAATAAGAGGGGAACAGAGGAATTCGAGCAGGAAACTAAAAAGGTCTAGTTGTCACATTTAACTACGATCTTTAAATATTACAAAAACAGATAAAATAAAATAAGAAAATTACTACATTTTGAGAGAGGTTAAGTGACTTTTATTAATTGATGAAAGAGAGGAAACAATGGTGAAGTTGTGGGACTTTCTATCTCGTGACTGTTGTCTTCCTAGGATGTGTTTCACACAGTAACTCAAAGATCCTTCTACAAGCAGACTGTAGAAGCATGGTGACCTTGTCTATTCGATTAAGTACTATAGACTGATCACCTAACACATCACTAGACAAAGGCAGAACTCGGTGCCTGTGGGTCTTGTGAGTGCTTATATAATGCTGGATCAAAGCACAACAGAAGTAAGGTTCAGGTTCTGTCTTGAAAAACATTAATGATTTCAAATGAGAAACAGTAAGAACACAACAAATTTAGTAAAGAAGATATTAAATAATTGTGTCTTCAGTAATTTTAAAACTTTATTGGTTGAAAAACGTTCTATTCTAATAAAGTGAGTTAACTTGAAATGTTGACTCTATTTGTCTTGTCCAAATTTGTGTTTATTTTCTTATTTTAAAATTCAGACATACCCTTAGGAGAAACCCTATGTATTAGGCAAAAGTTCATGTACTTTAATTTGTTTTTTTAAAAACCTGATGTGATTGTTCACATCAGCAATATTAGCATTCAAGAAGCTGAGACGAGATGGAGGGATTGACGCAAGGGTGATCCCAGCACAAGTTACACTGAGTTCCAAGTCAGCCTCGGTTATACAATGAGACCCTACCTCCAAAGACCACATATGCCCACACACACACCACGGAGGAAGCATGAGGTGATTTTTTAAACGATTAATAAGTTTCATCTACTATCATCTTCCAATTTTACTTTTGTTCCAAAAAAAATGATGACAGTGCTCATTGCTTTGCTCCTCTCCTGCCAATAAACTATCAACACAGTGGCAAGAAATTCAGAAGGAAATATATGAACTATATTAGGAAAAGAGATAAATCAGGGGTAGGATCTACTGTCAGAAGAGGAGTGGTAAAGCTTCCTCTGTAAAAATCAAGTGGAGGAGAACGAGTCACTGAGTAATGAAAATGGAGGATGATGAAGTCCTGAGTCTTGCCACAAATGTACAGCATAGCTTCCCAATAAAACCTCCTAAAGGGCTCAGGGGTTTCCTCTACGAACCCAGAGATAAGGGCTGGGCGGAGGTGCAGAAAGCAGGGTGATTTATTGGAAGACCATTTCCAGAGCAGCTGCTCTTGTCATCCTCCTGTCCCCTCTCACCCCCTTTGCCCAGAGAAACTGAATGTCCTGTGTTTACCCTCAGGCAGGAGCTGGACAACTGTTCTCTCTAAGGAAACTGGGCCATCTGTCCAGGAAAATCTGGGATTTCTCGTGAAAGACTTGGAAATTACCTCTTTTAACTGTGGAAAGACTATTCTCGTGTCAGTGCCAGCTATTATACCACCATCCCCCTTGGCGGACACTGTTGATGCAAAGGGAACTCATATTAGTAGAATTCACTAGCTTGTATTCATCATCTATGACAGATCATCGAAGATGGCTGAAATTCTGTTACAGATAAATCCATGTAAAAAACAAAGTTGTGGGGTGGGGAGCAACACAATAAAAATGAAAGCTCAAAATTAATAAACAATACTACAAACTCTGAAGATGAAAAGTAACTTAGGAATAAGTTATAAAATCCCAAGGAACCAGCTCTTGGTTTCATTGATTTCTTTGGATTGTTTTCTGTGTCTCTATCTTGTTGATGAAGAACCTATTCAACAGCGGGCATTACTGCTTAAGAAATAAGCAGTATGAATCACATGACAGTGAAAAGTGGTCCTCAGTGTGAGTATCTTGGAGGTGAGTGCTAGAGGTGCCCAAGCAAAGCCTGAAATAAACCAAAGAGAGTGAATGACTCTCCCAGGAAGTGATGGGGAAATGCTGACAATACTTGTTCCTCTGAAGTGTTTCCGAATTATGCAGGAACATTGCCTCTCAGTTCTACTAATGAAGGATGCTTTCCAAATCATAACCTCTTGAAAACAAAATCTTTATTTGATTTATATTTGTATTCCCTTCAGTATTTTGTCATATATTTATAGTATTTGATTGAATGTAACTGGATAAAATTATGAGCAAAAAGATACTAATAGTGAGACATGTAGGTCAAGAAAAACACTTGTTAAAGGAAATAATGGAAGGGGGGGGGTGACAGGATTTCTGATATTTAGCTCAACCCGGAGGCATCAAAACGGCTTTTATTTGACTGAATACAGTAGATCAAAATGTAGCAAAAGAAGTAATACAAAGATGCTTTTTGGTGTACTGAGGGAAATCTATGCAATGGAAGTGAATGAATTATATGTTTAGAAAGACTTTTGATTGGTAGCCAAGATGTTTTGCCTCTGAGACCACTGAAGTTTACAGATATGATACAATACCACGGTCTAGCACATTTGTACTCAGTGAGTGATCAGGAAAGGATTTAATATACCAGGAAATAAATTGCACAATGGCTTTTGATATTGACAGTATTGTATATACATCTGCTAAACATGTCAGTCTTGAAAAAGTTCTCAATACCCTAGGGCTAGAGTGATTATCACCCAGTTTGGGGTCTGAGTTCAAGTTGTAGTTTCAGGGAATGACTTGTTAAGGAAGAACTGTGAATTGGAAGTATATGGCAGTTAGACTTGGAACATTAGTATATTTTAAAAACTGGAATCAGAAACGTGAAAAGTTGACGACTGGAAGACATTGCAGTGATAGGTAAGGGATGGTTAGCTCAATGAGAAATGGGCCACACCACAGCAGCAATCATGAAAGGAAGAACAGTAGGGAGAAAGCAAACCTACAGTGAATTTGCCCCTCAAGCTGAGTAGGTTCTCATATGGCTTCTTTCTTCTTTTCTTTTTGGATGACTGGTCAAAAATAGATAATTTCAGAAGTTAAAATACAACGAAAAATTGAAGAAAATGATAAATATGATCAGGCAGTCAGTGAGGAAAAATATGTAATTTATTTGTCCACATTTATATATCTGAGCACATATATTGTCACATACATTTATATGTAACAATAATAATAAAAGAAAAAGAAGCCATCAACTTGAGAGGAGGGCATGGAATATTTGGAGAGAGGATAGCTGCAAGGAGCTGAAGGGAGGAAAAGGAGGGACAAGTGATGGAATTGCATTCAGTTAAAAATGTATTTCAAAAAAAAGTAAAACGAGGTCACAAATTTATGGGCTGATAAACTTCTAGTTGAAACCACATGAATTTTCAAGCGAGGGGAGCCTGCACTGTAGGACAAGAAGGTACACGAACATAAACATCCTCTGGGTTCTGGCTAGACACAACACAAAAACAACAACCCTGGTTTAGAAAAAAAGGAAAGAGGAAGAAACTAATGAGAGTCACTAGAGATGTTTAAGCTAGGCAATCCGATGCCCTGTAAGCCAGCACTTGGGGGAGGAAGCAGAAAGATCAGGAGTTGGTGACAAGTTGAACTAAACAGTGAGGAGAGAAATAGGGTTGGGAATTGATTTTCAAGATGAAGAGAGATATCAGGAAACCCTTTAAATAAATTGGTGGTAGGGAATAAATTGGGTATATAGGGGAAAAGACATTCTAGAAAAGAGAAGGAAACAAAGATTAAAAACAAGTAAATTCAAAACAATGGAGTTTGTTAACTGGTGTTACTGATTTGCTTTCATAGAGTTGACAGCATACAATTTGAATTAGAAGGCCAAGGTTGAGGATGATATTCCGAGGAGACTACATTGTGGAAGAATATGAAGTTTTCCACATATTAATATTCTAATGGGGAAGAGGGTCTCGAAGGATGAAGTGTCTGGATACACAGGTTTTTTTTTTAATTTTTGAGGCAAGAATGATTCTCACTGGATATGTTATAAGATGGTAGAAGCCAGTCGTTTGGCACACATTTAATAATACATATTTGTGTGCTATTCCTCCACAGGCAGGCAGTCTTCTGAATACATGAACTGTGCACTCATAGATCCAATCAGCCATAGGCCAGTAATATTCAGGAACAAAATATCTTTTTACTAAATATGTGCAGAATCTTTTCTTGTGAACCTACTTCACACAATAGCTGTTTGTATAGCATTCACAACAAACGAGATCTTATGAGGTGAGCAACTGAAAATACCATCAAAGTCGTTTGTGCATAGAAACTATGTAACTGCTGCATCTGTTTATATAGGAGACTTTACAGCCATATATTTCTGTAAATCAGAGTTCTCAGGTCATGAATGCTGAGGGATAGCTACATAGAACACGTATAGATAGCACACACACACACACACATTCATATCAGCACATGCAAAGATAGATATTACCTTTTAATTTTTGGTCTGAAGCACTAATGCCAATTAAACAAGTGACAGCAATCTGCAAACAGGTTCTTTCAACAAAGCTTCACACGAATCTTGTCTTCTCTTTTGTGACCACCACAGAAGCTTCTAAAACCTACTATGATGTTTTCTAGCCCCACCCATTTTCCTGCAAAATTCAAGATGTCATTATTTTTTCTGCTGTGTAGTACTCCATTGTGTAAATATACCACATTTTCCTTATCTATTCTTCGGTAGAGGGGCATTTAGGTTTTTTCCAGGTTCTGGCTATGACAAACAAAGCTGCTATGAACATAGTTGAGCACAGTCCTTGTGGCACGATTGAGCATCTTTTGGATATATACCCAAAAGTGGTATTACTGGGTCTTGAGGAAGGTTGTTTCATAATTTTCTGAGAATCCACCACACTGACATCCATAGGGGTGGTACCAGCTTGCATTCCCACCAGCAATGCAGGAGTGTTCCCTTGACCCCACAACCTCTCCAGCATAAGCAGAAATCAGTGTTTTTGATCTTGACCATTCTTACAGGTGTAAGATGGAATCTCAGAGTTGTTTTGATTTGCATTTCTCTGATGACTAAGTATGTTGAACATTTCCTTAAGTGTCTTTCAGCCATTTTAGATTGCTCTGTTGGGTTCTCTGTTTAGGTCTGTACTCCATTTTTTTTTGTATTATTTGTTCTTTTGATGGCCAAATTCTTGAGTTCTTTGTATATTTCAGAGATCAGCCCTCTGTCTGATGTGGGGTTAGTGAAGATATTTTCCCATTCTGTAGGCTGTCGTTTTGTCTTATTGACCATGTTCTTTGCTTTACAGAGCTTTTCAGTTTCAGGCGGTCCCATTTATTAATTGTTTCTTTTGGTGTCTGTGCTGCTGGGGTGGTAACCCAGACACAAAAAGACAATTATCACATGTACTCACTCATAAGTGGTTTTTAACCATAAATCAAAGAAAATCAGTCCACAATTCACAATCCCAGAGAACTTAGACAACAATGAGGACACTAAGAGAGACAAACATAGATCTAATCTACATGAGAAGTAGAAAAAGACAAGATCTGAGTAAATTGGGAGCAAGGGAACCTTTGGGGAAGGTTTGAAGGGGAGGGGAGAAAAATGTAGAGCTCAATAAAAATCAATTTAAAAAAAAAAGAAACAATAGTTATCAAAACAGAAAAAAATCTACTATGATTTGCAGTTTCATCTGTTCAAACATTTATCCACAATGTTCTTAACAGAAATATTTTTGGATGCATTTTTCTCTCAGGTCTTAGAAAATAATGATAATGGCAACTAGTTAGCTTTGGAATCAGAAAGAACTCCTCATATGTACAGCTTTTAACATTTTGACATGAAAATAATTTTTTTGTTTTTGCATTTCTAAACCAGATTAACAGCAGCGTTTTCAAGAAGACCAAGAGTTTATTTCTGTCCCACTAAAACATGTCTCTAAATCAGTGACAAAAGACAGTGGTGTCTCAGATTCCAACTCAAGCCTTCTGATTTAAACCCTTGAGGAAAAGCAACAATCTCATGGAACGTTCACTGCCAGCATTCATCCTGTAAACAAGTATTGAGCTGGTCCTGAGTCCACTCAAGGACCCTGATGCTCCTTGTAAGTAAGCTTCTGAGAAATGGTTAGGGCAGCTGCCAAACGTGATGAGAAAGACGGCGTGGATACAGAGAAATTGACAGGGATAGAGAAAACTCTGCCAATGAGAAACAGAAGAACTGACCAGTTAAACTGCACATGCATGGGGGCATCTTTAGCATCTGAAAGGAGAAAAGTATGCTAAAATGAGGGATAGCTATTAAAAACATGCCTTTGGTTCCATGTAACTGCAAACAAAGCTTCGAAGGCTCTGCTGGGGTAGGTAACATATTAAACAATTATCAGTCTTTAATTTGCTGTAAGGGAGAATCAAAAGCAACCTCCCAGGTCCGACAGATAATCT